>CAJNDS010002501.1:52500-177500 GCA_905221605.1 Symbiodinium natans | reverse complement strand
TACCTCGGATGCCCAGTTGGTGCCCTTGTTTCCCTTTTTGGGTTCTAGGATCCCTTATGCAAACCTAACCAAACCGAATTTTTGTCTGCTAGGATCCTAGGGATCCTAGGTATGTGGTCTCGCCGTCACAGAAGTTGCCCTTACTTCGAGCCCGAAGCTGTCAGCCGACCATGGACAGCAAAGCCAAACCTGCAGAGTCGATGGTGGTCATCTGATAGGTGCTTTTGTAGAAGCACACGAAGAGGAGGGCCGACATCAAAATGCCCGAGCTTTGTATGGCTGTGCTGTGTGCTTCTCCAGCGGTGCTTATTGGTCCCTTCTCTTGGGTACCCTTAACAAGAGGGGGCCGCCTTGTACTACAATCAGGACCACCCGAAAGGACCACATTTGAGAGAAGTGAGCATATCTGAAACTTGAAGCCCCAGACCTAGACCCTAAACCTAAACCCTGAACCCTAAACCCTGAACCCTAAACCCTAAACCCTGAACCCGAAATCCTAACCCCTGAACCCGAGATCCCCAAGGTTCGGCCGGCCGCTCCTCCTCCCAGTGCAAATCGGCCTTGATGTTCGGGCCTCGGTGTCTTTTCCCACTGGCCTTTCGGGTTTTAAAGGGTTTACATGGTTCGGGTTCGGCTTGGGTCAGGGTTTAGGGTTTAAGGGTGCAAGGGTTTAGGGTTTAGGGCTTAGGGTTTTTTCCGCCTGTGCAGCCCTGAAACGTAGGGATCCCTGCGTAAAGGGTCAGTGCCTATCTTCCCTACCAACTAAGTGTGGGCAAGTTTGGGTGAGGAGACATACTAGGAAGGGTGTTACCTTAACCCTTATGCCCTAAACCAAGGTTTTTCAGGCAGAGGGAGATGACTAAAACCTGACCTAATGATTACCAAAAATCTCCCCTGATTGTACTACCAGTATATTCTTGTACGAACTAGCCACTATGCCCATTCTATACTCGAAGCCCCAAACCCGAAGTAGATGTTCCAGGAAGAGATTAGGGTTCAGGGTTTAGGGTTTCGGGTTTCGGGTTTAGGGTTTAGGGTTTAGGGTTTAGGCTGGGCTCCGCATCCGCTGAACTCAAGGTTTTGGGTTTCAAGGTGTGGGGCAAGTGGTTTGGAGGTCTTCGGGTGCAGGGGTATGGTATCCCACTCCCCCACCCCAAACCCTGCCCGTTAACCCTCAAAACCACGGACCACAGGGGGGGAGAGAGAAACCTTCAACCTAAACCCCAAACCCTGAACCCTAAGCCCTAAAACCTAAACCCACCAATCAACCGCAAGGGGGAGAAGGGTAAACCGGCAGCCTTAACCACTCTAACCCTGAACCAAAAACCCAGCAAGAACCACAGGGGGGAGAAGTGGAAACCATAAACCTACCATTACCCCAAACCTCGAACCCTAAACTCTAAACCCACTGTCAACCAATGGACGAAGGGGGTCAGAGTGAAAATCCTGAACTCTACAGTCTAACCCTGAACCCTAAACCCGTGAACCACAGACCAAGAACCACTGGGGGGGGGGTAGGGAGGGGATCATCATGGGGGGGAGGGGGGAGGGGGTGCGGCTAGTGCGGCTATGCTGGCTCATGTAGGACTTCAGGGCCCAAGTATATAATATTCCCAAACCCGAAACCATAAGCCCTCAGCCCTCAACCCCAAGTACAAAATCATGAGGCGCACGAGGGCACCTCTTCATTATGCACTTCGTCCCCGAAAGCCCCTGCAGAGGAAATACTTTAACTTTCTCAGCCAATGGTTGAACTTTAAACTTTCGGGGTTTCCTTATTGAGTAGGAGTAATAAGGTCTAGCCTGTTTTCCCTTGGCTATTGGAGAAGTAGTTTAAGGCTCAAGTACTGCCAACTTAGGCGCATGGACCCTTCGGTACCCTAAACCCTAAACCCTAAACCTTAAACCCTAAACCCTAAACCCTAAACCCTAAACCCTAAACCCTATCAAGATCAAGTTTGGGGCCTCCAACACCTATAAAGTCATGATGGCAATGAGAATAAGGGGAATCGAAATGGAAAATGATAGTTTCTAGGGCCCGGAGGTAGGCCCTTATTTCCTTCTTTTGGGTTTAGGGTTTAGGGTTTAGGGTTTAGGGTTTAGGGTTTAGGGTTTAGGGTTTAGGGTTTAGGGTTTAGGGTTTAGGGCTAGGACCCGGACTAGGCCCTTTTTTTCCTTTTTTTTTTTTTTTTTCGTTTGGGGCCCCTTACAATCCCCAAAAAGGTTACCCTTTCATTCCTAGGCTACTCCTGGGTCTAGGTCTATAGCCCCATCATCATTAGCCCCAGAGACAAGACGCTTTAGAGGGGGCCATGAGACAGACAATGTTTTGGACACTAAGTATCAGGCGATCCTCTTGAAGAAGCGACAAAGCATCCCCTGCACTCTTACCCGCAACAAACCCTTGGATGGTCCTTCACCAAACTATGTGCCTAAACCGCTGGACGGATCGTGGGAGCTGGCGGTGACATAGTGTGTGTGGAGTATATTGGAACAAGAAAATGCATAACATTGATATAGGTTCTGACCGGAGGCCATGCGGCAATATCGCATGCAGCACTTATAGGTCTTATGTTTTTGGATTCAACTTGCCGCTCCCTCGCAAACATTTTTTGCCCGGAAGCCCTGAGTTCGAAGGTTCGTCTGAAATCCGAGCATCCCACCTTTGCACTTCCCGTGCGCTTCTTTTTGGGATAGTTATGGTATGCCCCTCCCCCCTACCCTAAACCACGCTGACCCTTACCTCTAAACCTATCAACAACCAGAAGGGGAGAGACAGGTAGCCCTAAACCCTGAACGTAAACCACAAGCCCCAGCCAGAATCCCTCCATGAGGCGCGGTGGGCAGAATGAAGCCTTAACTCTAAAAACCAAAACCCTACACCTGCCATGAACCACAAACCATGAACCAAAACGGGGGGGCGCGGAAGCCCAAAACCCTAAACCCTAAGCCAACCACGAACCACAGACAAAAGGGGGGGTGGGGGTTGGGCGTTGGGGGGGGGGGGGGGGCGGGGCTTGCTGACCGGAGATTGGCTCTAAGGTTGAAAGGCTCTAGGGCTTGGGGTTGGGGTCTACAGTGATCAGGGTTTAGAGTTAGCATATCGTAGTGTCGGCCCGTGTGTGGCATTCATGAGGGATCGTTAGGTTGGCGAAATACCGCCAGAGGTTGCTCTCAACCTCTATCGCTTCGAAGACATCCTTCAGGATTGCGGGCAAGCTTGGAGGGTTTAGGGTTTCGGGTTTAGGGCTTAGGGTTTAGGGTTTAGGGTTTCGGGTTTAGGGCCTAAGCCGCAAAATCCGAATCTCTCAAAGACCCGCAAAGGTATACATATGTATAAATAAATATATATATATATATATGTATATATATAGGGGGTATATAGGGAGTATCTAAGGTATATATACGGAGCATTTCGGGGAATAAGATTCAGGGTCCCTTCTAGGGGCCCTCCTTATCCCTAAACCCTAAACCTTAAACCCTGAACCTTAACCCTAAACCCTAAACCCTAAACCCTAAACCCTAAACCCTAAACCCTAAACCCTAAACCCTAAACCCTAAACCCTAAACCCTGAACCCTGAACCCTGAACCCTAAACCCTAAACCCTAAACCCTAAACCCTAAACCCTAGAGCCCGTGTCCTAGCCTTGAAGAAACACGGTGCTGCAGAGCATGGGATGGCAGCGCTGTTACCAAAGAAAGCCAGTGTCCCCCCAGGGTTTAGGGTTTCGGGTTTAGGGTTTAGGGTTTAGGGTTTCGGGTTTAGGGTTGCAGGTTGCAGGGTTGCAGGGTTACAGGGTTAGAGTGCTCTGGGGGGTCCAGGAAAATAGGTTTAGGATGTAGGGTTCCCTAAACCCTAGACCCTAAATGCACCGACCTAGATGCCTAACAAGTCCCAGAATCCCCATTACCCTCTCAATCTCGAGGGCGCCCACAACAGTAACAATTTTTCAGGGTTCCTGGGTTTAGGGTTTAGGGTTTTCGGAGGGTTTTGCCCTAAACCCTAAACCCTAAACCCAGAACCCTGCACCACGAAGCAAAGCGCGCAGGAAGTCACCCCGGAAGGAGGCATTGATCTGGCTTTGTGGCTTGTGTTTAGGTTATTGGGTTTAGGGTTTAGGGTATCGGGTTTAGAGTTTAGGGTCACCTTTGGTACCTTAGACCATCCTTTTAGTCATTATGTAGGGGACTTACTGCCCTTTTTCTAGTAACCCTAAACCATAAACCCTAAACCCTAAACCCTAAACCCTAATCCTTAAACGCTAAACCCTTAGAACCGGGAAGATGGCGTCCGCCCAAGGACACCTCCGTACCAAAAAAGGGGCGCCACAAGCCCTCGCCCCTTACACCCCGACCCCCATGAAAGGTCAGAACGACCTGCGGTTTAGGGCTTAGGGTTTAGGGTTTAGGGTTTAGGGTTTAGGGTTCAGGGTTCAGGGTTCAGGGTTCAGGGTTCAGGGTTCAGGGTTCAGGGTTCAGGGTTCAGGGAGAGGCGGGCCTTTGGATATTCAGGAGTGTGGGCATTCTCCCATTAGGCATTCACTGCGTGTGCTCGGGTTTTCAAGCTTATTAAACCCTACAACCCCACACCCTGCTAAACCCTAAACCCTGCAACCCTACAACCAAAAGCCCCCCTCGAAACCCCAAGCCCTAAACCCTAAACCCTAAAACCTAAACCCTAAAAAAGGGCAGGTTTGGGTCGGCCGAGAACTGGGCTAGGGTGGGTTGAGGTTGCTGGGCTTCGGGCCTCCCAGCCCAACCCTGTTACCGAGAAGGTTTAGGGTTTAGGGTTTAGGGTTTAGGGTTTAGGGTTTAGGGTTTAGGGTTTAGGGTTTAGGGTTTAGGGAACCCTAACCCCAAAACCTAAACCATAAGATCCTAAACATCCCAAACATGCGGGTTCTTCGTAGGGAGTGAGGATAATCAGGCACTTTCTCTCCACCCCCAAAATATAGCTTTCAGGGCATTGCAGAGGAGCCCGAATTCCTTCACTGATGGCTTCGGGTGAAGGGTAGGGTTTCTCCAAGCCCCTTACAGTTTAGGGTTTAGGGTTTCGGGGTTAGGGTTTAGGGTTTAGGGTTTAGGGTTTAGGGTTTAGGGTTTAGGGTTTAGGGTTTAGGGTTTAGGGTTTAGGGTTTAGGGCCGAGTGTCGACCCGAGAACCTCAAGCCCAAGCCTTAAAACCTCCCCCGGAAGAAGCTCCTGACCCGAACCCCTCTACCCACACCCCTGAACCCTAAACCCTAAACCCTAAACCCTAAACCCTAAACCCTAAATCCTAAATCCCCTAAACCCTAAACCCCCTAAACCCTAAACCCTAAACCCCCTAAACCCCGTGGAAGGCTCGGCTTACGTTTTCTTCCTGGATGGCAGTATCTTGGCGGGCACAGGCCGGCCCTAAAGGCCCCAAAACTAAAAACGCCCCACTGGGTGTTTAACAGTAGCTTCTTTTCAACATCCCTCTCCCTAGTCTGTGGTTTTCCCTATCTCTTTTTCCGTTTCTCACTCTCTTCTCTTTCTCTGTCTCTGTCTTCTGTTCTTTCTCTGTCTCGTTCTCTTTCTGTTTCTCTTTCTCTTTCCCTAAGCCCTAACCCTAAACCGTAAACCCTAAACTCTAAACCCTGAACCCTAAACCCTAACCCTAGCTGTAGGATGTTCAGGAGAAGGAAACCCAGAACCCTAAAACCCTAGGATCCAAAACCCTAAACCCTGAACCCTTGATCCAAAAAACCTAAACCCTTAATCCTAAACCCTAGACCCTAAACCCCAACCCCCAAAAGCCCTATTCCCAAAAGCCCCTACATGCCTGGAACCCCCCTCCGCCCCTCCATGCAATGCGCCCTTTTGCCAGGCTGGGACCCCATGACCGTGTCCTATTTCAAGTACGAGTCTTCTTTGGAGTGCTCTGGGCGGGTTTAAGGTTTAGGTTTAGGGTTTAGGGTTTAGGATTTAGGGTTTAGGGTTTAGAGTTTCGGGTTTAGGGTTTAGGGTTTAGGCGGTTTAGGGTGGTTTACAGGAAACTCCAAAATACTAGAATCTGTCTGATAGGTCCCCCCCAAAAGAGGCCACCCATTCCCGAAGCGACTCTACCCCCCTAAAGCTTTTGAGTCCTCAACATCTGACCCATCGTAAGCCCTATAAAAACCTTAAAACCACCACTTGGAGCTGGTCTGGAGGACCCTACAGGGCTGGATTTGCTACGTTTACTACAAGATGAAAAAAGTTCTTCCTTATAAGGGTAATATAGGGAAAACGTTTTTTGTGTTACTTTCATTTTTGGGGGTTCTTAAGCAAATAGTAGTTTACAGTGTGGCGCAGGCTTCGTCTTTCCAAGCCTGTGTCGGCAGTTTGTTCTGGAAGTGTCGGGGGCTTGTGGGGGGTTCTGGCCAGAACACTATCCAGCTGATGCTCATGATGCTCGCGTCCTCGCCCATCAAGCGGCCCCCATCACTGGGGCAGTTTGTTCTGCAAGCATCTGGGGCCTCAGGAGGCCGTGTGGCCAGAACACGACCCAGCTGATGCTCATGATGCTCGTCTCCACGCTCGTCACACACAGTTGTCTCCGCAACATCCAGCTTAAGGGTCCACTCCTCCACGAACCCTAAACCCTAAACCCTCCACGAACCAGTAGAGCACCAGAACGTCTCGAAGAGGTACGAGAAGATTTGGGAGTTGTCCAATGAGTGGTCCCAGAAGCTTACAGCCGAGGAGCTCGGGCAACCTATTGGGGTTTCCCCCTGGAAGCCCTCAAAGACCCTCATGGGGGCTAGGGTTTAGGGTTTAGGGTTTGTGGTCTAGGGTCTAGGGTCTAGGGTCTAGGGTCTAGGGGTACCTTTAGGTGGTTCTATTCCACTTGCGGTAAAAAGGAGGTACCCCTATTTGGGGAAATCCCCATTTTCAGCCTGGCTTAGGGTTTTGACTGGGCTGAGGGTTTAGGGCTTAGGGCTTAGGGTTTAGAGGCTTAGGGCTTAGGGTTTGGGGTTTAGGGCTTAGGGCTTAGGGTTTAGGGTTTAGGGTTTAGGGTTAGGGTTTAGGGTTTAGGGTTTTGTGCTTAGCAACACTACTTAGACGGTGCTGCTACAAAGGGTTTCAGATCACCGGCTTTTTGTTGGATCCTGCGATCACCCGAAGTCCATGTACCGAAAAGGGATTACATGAGCTTTAGGGTTTAGGGTTTGGGGATTAGAGTTTTTAAAGTACTCCCTATATAAAGTACGTACTAATAAGGTACATGGACGCTTTGGGCCAGCCAGTAGTAGTGGCCCTAAACCCAAAACCCCAAAAACACAAAAAGCCAACATGAAGCCTGGACCCTTAACCCATCCCAAAGTGCATCTTCCAAAGTACTGGTAGCGTAATTACGGACCAGGCCTGAGCCATAATATTAATGGGGTTTACTTGGAAGCCGTTTTGACTTAGTAAGTAGGGTTCGTAAGTTGGGTCCTGGGCGGCTATGATAGGGTTTCGAGGGGATACGAAATAGACTTATGATGTCAAAACGTTTACGAGAATAAGGGACCCCCAATATCGACCCCCAAAGAGCAGGATCCCCGTGTTGTAAGGACCCAAAAAGGTACGCCAATTGAAGATTGGGTGCCCGTGGCCATGCGCAGGATGTTCGCTCTGGCGAGCGTTTTGAGTTCTACACTTCGAACCAAGACCTGGTGGTGTCCTCAGCTACTCGAGGATCTAGGCTCGGTTTAGAGTTAGGGCCGTTTAGGGTTTAGGGTTTAGAGTGTTTGGGGTTGAGGATCTAGGCAGGGTTCTTAGAGTTTAGGGGTTTCGGGTTCAGGGTTTGGGTGTTTGGGGTGCGTTTCATTTTTGCAAGCTCTTCTAGGCTCTTTCGGGTTTAGGGTTTAAGTTTAGGGTTTAGGGTTTAGGGTTCAGGGTTTCAAGTTTAGAGGCTTGCGTGGGATCTCGAAGCCGCCTGCAGGATCAGGGATGCCCACATGACAGTGAGCCCAACACCCCACCAAACCGAAACTTCTGGCCCTGCCCCCGCCTCTAGGGTGGACACCTCGGTTCTTTGCCTCAACCCGACTTCAACCCACCCAAACCCTTTACCCCGAAGCCCCTAAACTCTCAAGCCCCGTGCGCCCTTCTCTGCTTTTGCTTCAGATGGGCTGAAGGTAGTCTTCTTGTTTAGGGGGTTTCGGCTTCGGGAACTTTAGGGGGTTTAGGGTGTTTAGGGCGTTTGGGGTGTTTAAAGGGGTTTGGGGGTTTAGGGGGTTTGGGGGGTTTAGGGGTTTTGGGGGGGGGGGGGGGGTTTGGGGTTTAGAAATTGTTGGCGCTCCAGGCTCGGCTTAGAGGGTTGCTTGGGTACCCTTTACCCCTTTGTTGGGGGGGTTCTGGGTTCCCTTATAAAGTAACTAACCCAAAAGAGGGTCCCTAAACCCTAAACCCTAAACCCTAAACCCTTTTATTATAATATGGTTTCTGGGCTACCCAGGTTGGGTTGAGTCAGGGGACCAAACGCGGTCCAGAATTGAGGTAAGCTTGTGATAATTCGAGCCTAAGCCCTACACCCGAATGCCTAAACCCTCCTGGTTCTTAGTAGGGAAAGAGGGCATTAGGCATCTTCTTCTAGAAGGGCCGTTTGTTAGGGGACATAAACTACCTGATTCCCTCGTTCCCTACTGCTAAGCCAGTCTGTAAATGACCTTAAACCGTAAACCCAAAACCTGAACCCTAAACCTAAGCCCTTCAGCCATACCAACGCCTTTCGGTTGGGCTTTGGCTTACAGGGCTTCAGGGGGTTTAGTAGGGTTTTCGGGTTGTAGGGGTTAGGGTTTTAGTTTTGGGGTTTCAGGGTCTTCAGAGTTTTAGGGGTTCAGGGGTTTAGGCGTTAGGGTTTTAGGTTAGGGTTTCAGGTTTTTGGGCAAGTTAGGGTGTTAAGGGTGTTATGGGTTTAGGGTTTTTTTAGGGTTGCTGGGTTTAGGAATTTTAGGTTTAGAGTTTCGGGTGTTGGGTTTCTTTTTGGCATTTTTGTAAATTGGCGACCTTTTTTTGGTATTTATTGCGCCGGTGGAAATAGCTCCCCGATTGTCGGTCTAGATGTGACCGTATGCCACACGCCTTCAAGCCCAAACAGATTCCAAATCCTAAGTTCCCCTAAACCCTAAACCCTAAACCCTAAACCCTAAGGGCGAGAATCCCTCCACAAAGCTATTGTGCTGTACGGGGAGTATTTATTCGTAGGGGGTGGGGGGGGGGGGGGGTTATCTGGGTTTAGGGTTTAGGGTTTAGGGTTTAGGGTTTAGGGTTCTCAACCCCCAAGACCTACGCCACTCGCACTCTAAGCCTGAACCCGGTGCCCAGCAGTTTTCAGCTAACCTCACACAAACGGCCTGTTCAGCGACTCAACACTTGACCCCGAACGGTCGCGCGCGCCATTTGGCCCCAGGGGAAGTAGTATTAGGAATGAGGATTTCGGGTTTTAGGGTTTAGGGTTTGCGATCTATAGGCTTTCTCCCGGGCTTTCGGACAAGAGAGCCCACTGCGCGCAGCTTTCTCTCCTTGACGCCGGGCTCCCGGACGTTCAGTGGCTTTAGTTCAGGCTTTAACCCCGACGGTCCATGTACCGAAATGGGGAATGTTCAGGCCTTAAAGTAGCAAGGAGTGCTACACTACCCTGAGCCCTAAACCCTAAACCCTAAACCCTAAACCCTAGCCCTAAACCCTAAACCCTGTGTTACATGATACACGGCTTGGGCTCACGGGTCCAGCAACTTGGGGGGGGGGGGGTGGGGGGGGGCGGGGGGGGTGTTCCAAAACGTCCTAAACCCCTAGACCCTATACACCCTAAACCCTAAACCCTAAACCCCTAAACTCTAAACCCTAAACCCTAAACCTTAAACCCTAAACCCTAAACCCCTAAACTCTAAACCCTAATATCGCATATGCCCCTTATAACCTAAACCCTACATACACCCTAAACCCCTAAACCCCTACACCCTAAGCCCCTAAACTCTAAACCCTAATATCGCATATGCCCCTTTATAAGGAAACCTCGTGCCCATAGGCCGCTGTAGGTGGACTTGCGCATGGCATGGGGATCGTGTAGGAGGGGTTCAGGGTTCAGGGTTCAGGTTTCAGGGTTCAGGGTTCGTCTGCAGGGTGTAGGGTTTAGGGTTTTGGGTTTAGGGTCAAGGGTTTAGGGTTTAGGGTTTCGGGTTTAGGGTTTAGGGTGAAAGCTTTTCGGGTGCTGACGATGGCTCAGCGAAATGTGGGATGGGCGCGTTGACGTACAAAGCACCAGAAACGCCACACCAAGGTCAGTCCCTAAACCCTAAACCCTAAACCTTAAACCCTAAACCCTAAACCCCAAACCCTACAAAACACAAGGGTTTGGAGTTTAGGGTTTAGGGTTTAGTGAACAAGGGTTTAGGGTTTGGGGGTTTAGGGTTTGGGGCTTAGGGTTAGGGGTTTAGGGTTTAGGGTTTAGAGCTTCGGGATGCCCAGAACCCAGAAACCGAAACATTTCCCCTAACCTGCAAAATCGCCAAGCCCTAGATGGTCAGTTCTCTAAACCCTAAGCCCTAAACCTTAAACCCTAAACCCTAAACCCTAAACCCTAAACCGCCCTGTTAAAATCCTTGCCAACCACGTGCCCCAAAGAACCCTGGTGCCTAATTGTTTAATGCCCAGACCCTAATGCCCCCAATGTCTTCTAATTACCTTGGACCCTGAACCCTAAAGCCTAAACCCTAAACCCCAAATCCTAAACCCTAAACCCTAAGCCCTGAACCCTGAACCCTGAACCCTTCTCTCTCCCAGGTTTCTGCGGTACTTAGAGAGGATTTGACCATGTCCAAGACCGTGATTTGGAGCCCCGGCGAGGTGGAGTTTGAGGGCAAGTTTGGGCCTGTAGGGTTTAGGGTTTAGGGTTTAGGGTTTAGGGTTTAGGGTTTAGGGTTTAGGGCCTATAGGGTTTATGGTTTGGGGTTTCGCGTTTACGGTTTATAGACCCTACAGACGCGATAAGCCAAGTCCTATGAACACGAGACCCTGAATTGTAACTTAGAGTGTTTGTAGGGCTGGTAGGGCTTTGAGGGTTGAGAGGTGGAGTTTGAGGGCAAGTTTGGATTGATAGGGTGTTTAAACCACAGACCCTACAAATCCCTACAAACCCTTAAGCACGACGTAGTTTTTCGAGCCCTATACCCCAAAGCCTAAACCCTACAAAACACAAGGGATTGGGGTTTTGGGTTTAGGGTTTAGTGTGTAGGGTTTAGGGTTTAGGGTTTAGGGGCCCGACCTTCAGAGCAAGAAAACAAGCAGCCGCGACGGCTACCGGGGTTTTGTTCTTTGACAGGAGGAAGCTCAGGTTTTGGGGTTCGTCGCTCCCAGCTTCAAAAACCCCTGTGGAGCGGGTGTAGGGTTTAGAGTGTAGGGTTTCGGGTTTAGGGTTTAGGGTTTAAAGGTTTAGGGGCATTCGAGCAAAGCCTCAAGAATCTCCACAGGGCCAAGAGAAGCCATCATCACAAGTGTCACACGCTGAGTCTCTGCCAAGTACTCCGCCCGGAGCACAGCAACAAACATTCAGCCAATTAGGGTTTAGGGTTTAGGGTTTAGGGTTTAGGGTTTAGGGTTTAGGGTTTAGGGCATATGGGCACGAGGTTTCCTCACAAGGTGGATAGCGCTGTATCAGGCATTAGGGCTTCGGGTTTAGCGTTTAGGAGTCTTAGTAGCCTAATGGTACCCTTTTTCTTTTTTGGTAGTTCAAGGTTCCCTCATAAAGTAACCAACCCTAAAAAGGGTACCCTTACTACAATATGGTTACTGGGCGACCAAGTCCTCGAGACGAGTTGGGTTCTTACAGGTGACTTTGGATTTAGGGTGTAGGCGACGCGGTATAGGGTACAGGGCTTAGGGTTTCGGGTTTAGAGTGTAGGGGGCTCATGGTTCATTGACTTGACGGCACAAAACTAGCACGAGGGTATATTGTGGGTTAGGGTTGCGGGGGTTCAATTCTCAACCCTGCCCCAAGCGCAAGACCCGAAAGCCCTAAAACCCTAGAGCCCTACAACCCTGAAATGCTAAAAGCCGCATATTCTAAAACCATGAAATTCAGCCCTAAAATCCCAGAACCCTTAAACCCAAAAACCCAAAAACCCTAGAACCCTAAACCCCTCAAACCTTCTGCCCACTGAGCAGGCGAGCCTTTCCCGCGACAGTCTCAACAAGCTTCTGCAGCCAGGGGACCGGGTACATTGTCATGGGGGGGGGAGGGTAGGGTTTAGGGTTGAGGGTTTAGGGTTTCGGGTTTCGGGTTTCGGGTTTAGGGTTTAGGGTTTAGGGTTTAGGGTTTAGGGTTTAGGCGGTTTAGGGTTTAGGGCTTGCCCGGATTTCCGGGCTTGCGGTTTAGATTCGGAGGCGATAGGGGTTATAGGGTCTAGGGCCTGGTTGTTCAAGGGTTGAGGGTTTGCGGGGATTAAGGTTAACCACAAGAAAGTCTTGCTTATACGGGAAATAAAGCTATTGTCATTTTTTGGGGGAGGGTTCTTCAGTTTGAACTATAAGATCTTCAAGTCCGCTGGGTTTGGGGATGGCTGAGGGTCAAGGGTTGATGGTTTTCAGGTGTTCAACATCTCATCTAAGGTTACTTAACCACTAGATACAAAGATCTAAGATAACAATCCCTATGTTGCCTTTGTAAGTAACATGTTGTGCATTCTTGAGGGGGCTCTTAAGCAAAGAGTAGTCCAGGATTACTTCCCTGCAAGCAATCATATGCTGTGGCTTACTCCCAAACCCTATAGACCCTACACCCGAAAGCCCCGCCTGATCCCCAAAACGCAATATCTTGCGGGACCTCCCTGTCACTATGCGTGAGGCAGGACCTGCTTGTCTAGTTGTGTTTTGGGCGGGATGGGGAGGGGGTTGTTGCACATTCAGGTCCGATTTCGCAGTTTCATAGGCATTTCTCGTGCTATGACCTAAGGGTGCATGTACCATAATATTAGATACTTAGGGCCCCAAAGCCCCTATATAAGAAGTACTTTCAGGCCCAAGTATTCCTGATGTAGGGTACATGGCCACTTTGGGTGAGTCAGGAGAAGTTGGACGTCACGGAAGCAATGATGAAGGCCTTGAATGGACGATTGAATTGAGGGAGCCCCGAAGAAAGGGCCTGAAGCAGGTCACCATGGCTGTTTGGAGGCTTCTTACGGTTTAGGGTTTAGGGTTTAGGGTTTCGGGTTTAGGGTTTAGGGTTTAGGGGTAGGTGTGTGCAGCATATAGAATCGTATTTAGCCTTCATACACCGTGCTAAACCACGTCGTGCGCGGGTGACAGCTGCATAGTCAGCTTCCAATGTTAGGTTCAGTGCCTCAAGTCTTCTTCTTTGCGCGCGCAGAGCTCTATAGGCTTAAAACGCTAGATTCCAAAAGAGAGTAAGATGCAAAATAGTCCCTAAACCCTAAAGTCTAAAGCCTAAAGCCTAAACCCTAAACCCTAACCCCCCCCCCCCCCCCCCAAACAACAAAAAGCACTTCCGAAACTCAAGATGCCCGAAAAGAATCCAAGACCCTGAAGCCCAGCAAGTCGGGTGCCTCCCCCCCCCACTTCCAGAAGATCCAAGGGTTTGGGGTTTAGGGCTTATATAGGGTTTAGGGTTTAGGGTTTAGGGTTTGGGGTTTGGGGTTTAGGGTTTAGGGCTTGCATGGATCTTTTTTGGGCTTATGCCAGGCGAGCCAGGTGGGTCGTCAACCGCAACCCCCCCCCCCCCCCCGTATAGCCCTAATGCCCTGCAATCCCTGAAGCCCATATCCCAAAGCCTAAACCTTGAACCCTAAACCCCTCAACAAAAACTCATAAAGACTGAAGCCCTCGACATCTCCGCCATAGGCCCTTCTTTACGGCCCTGGCTACTGTCTTGGCCACTCACCTCCCAACCTCTTCTTCCCTTAACTAATCCTTTTTGCCCTAAACCCTAAACCCTAATCCCTAATTAATCCCCAAGCCCTAAACCCTTTAAACCCTAAAGAGGGTTTAAGGCTTGGAGCCCTCTAAACCCTAAGTTCCAGAAGCCCCACCTCTTCTCAGTCCTCCCGCTCCACTTGGGACCTTGAAGCCCTCGCGAACCCTGAAGAGCACTTTCAACTCATAGAACAGAACCCTTAACCCTAAACCCCAAACCCTAAACTCTAAACCCTAAACCCTAAACCCTAAACTCTAAACCCTAAACCGTTTTAACCCTAAACCCAAAACCCAAAAAACCCTAAGCCCTAAACCCTACACCCCTCTGTTCCAAATAGCACAAGGCCGCTACCGTCGGACGCGCCGCGGAGATGGGTGATGGATGGGAGCCCCCAGGCCGGGACAAAGGGAGGGGGATTGGGAGATTTGGGAGACAGAGTTTGCGCGGTTGAGGGGTTTAAGCGGCTTAAGTTAGAAAGGCCGGTGGCCTCTTTATCTGCTACCCTTATACCTTGATATGGCCCCTAGATACCCTATATAATAAGTACCCCCTACAAAACAAAAACCCTACTTAAAGCGACCACCAACCATGAGGCTTAAGTGCTGTCGGTCTCGGAGCGTTTATGGTTGAGGGTTCAAGAAAATTGGGGCGTCTGGGTGCCGCATTTTTCTGTACTTGGTACTTATTATGTACTTACAACTGTACTTATGACTATATTGGGGCACTTACGGGGCTGATAAGTGGGTTATATACGTACAGTTCTGATTTGTTAAGAAGTACCATGAACCTCCAAGTAGGTTATAGGGATCAGGTCTGAACAGGCATATAGGGATCAGGTCTGGACAGGCGCTCGCGCTCCCCTCACAACCACGGGAGACATGCTAGGGCTGATGGTTTTGCAGGGTGGGGAACTGCAAACCCTAAACCCTAAACCCTAAACCCTAAACCCTAAACCCTAAACCCTAAACCCTAAACCCTAAACCCTAAACCACAGCCTTAAACCCTAAACCCTAAACCCAGGGCTCAGAGCTGAAAATGTGCGGCTTGGCAGGTGCTCTTTCGGCTCTATAGGGGAGCAGGAGTTGGTCGGTACAATGACATGGACCATGATCCAGAGTAAGACCTTGTTCCCTCTATTAAGGGTTTAGGTTACCTTAGAAGCCCCTTTCAGCCACCCTTCTTATTTTCAGGTACTCTTGGGTCTAGTTGAAACGAAGCGCCATCGTCCTCGAAATCATGTTGCTTATCTTCTTTGGGGATCTGGGCCTCAGGCTTGTTACTCAACCAATCTAGAATTTATGGCAACTGACCGTATGCATATTACTCCAGCTCCGCTAAGTCCGAAACCCTAAACCCTGAACCCTGTAGACCCTAAGAAGCTCTACGTACATCGCAGGCCTCGGATTTGGTAGGGAGCGCACGCCCCTAAATCTGAACAAAGCCTAACCTTGGGATGTTCGCCCTTGCAGTAACAGTCCTTCATAGAAATCAGAAATAGGGGGTGCTAGAATCCCAATTAAGGACTGTTAGTATAAGGGGGAACATACCAGCCTAAACCCTGAGCTCCCCACCCTGTAAACACCGACTGTCCAACTGTGGCAACAGTGGGCTGAGTAGCAGAGCCGCCCATTAAACTCCCTTGACTACCCTATATCCTCAAGCTCAACATCCGAAGCCCTAAGCACACTCAGTAGGCCCTTGGGACAGTTCGTATTTCCTTTATTGGGTTTAAGAGGATCATCTTCTAAACCCTAAACCCTAAACTCCAAACCCCAAACCCCAAACCCTAAGCCCTAAACCCTAAACTCCTAAACCCGAAACCCGAAACCGAAAAACTTTTGGAGGGTCTTACAAGGGCCATCCTAGAACACCACAACCCTGCAGTGGAGGTTCATGATATTTCTTAACCAGATAATAACTAAGTACAGTTATAACCATGTTAGGGCACTTAAGGGGCTTACAAGTGGGTTATAGTACAGTTGTAATTGGTTAGCAAGTACCAAGTGGAGGCATGATCTCACGGAAGATTGCCACACTCCTCAGCAGCAGGACGGCGCGGTGCTATCCCTCAATAACCCCAAGGGTCCTTATTGTAGAGGGTTTGGGGTTTAGGGTTTAGGGGTTAGGTTTAGGGTTCTATGTACCATATGCTTAGATACTCGGGTCTCAAAGTCCCTATATAGAAGGTACTTTAAGGCCCAAGTATTCCCTAGTTAGGTACATGGACCCGTAGGGTAATTATTGGTCTGTCCCTTTTCTGTTGGGTTCTTTGCAGGCACTGTGCTACTTCCTGGGGTTATCCTTTATGCTCTCTGTTTCTCCTTGTCCGTTTCTCTGTGTTTCTTATTTTGCGTCTCTCAACTTAGACCCCAACATCGCCTCAGAGAGCTCTCACTTCATTCCCAACGCCCGTAAAGCACTGTTTCCTAAACAACACCAGATCTGCCAACAAAGGCTCAGGCCCTGAACGTCCAAAGCAGCCCAGACCCTAAAACCTAAACCTAAGCCCTTAACCCTCACAAACCCCTAGAACCCCCTTGATAGCACCCCTGAAACCTTAAATCTTAGACACCATTCAAAACCCTGAAGAATCCTCAAGTTCAAAGGCCCTGGAAACAAAAGGTTACATAGAATCCTACTATGTGCAAAAATGGCCTAGGTTTGAGTAGGTAAGCTTCAACCTTTTTGATGACAAAGAAGCCTACTATGTGTAAAAGGCCAGCCATTTTGGGGCTAGAGTATTAACCCTAAACCCTAAACCCTAAACCCTAAACCCTAAACCCTAAACCCTAAACCCTAAACCCTAAACCCTAAATGCCTAAGCTCTTCAGCCCCTCAGCCCTCATCCTGACATCCAAACCCCTGAGCCGCAGAAACACCCAAAAGCCATCCAAGAGCCCCCGTGGCTAGGTTTAGGGTTTAGGGTTTAGGGTCTAGGGTCTAGGGTCTAGGGTCTAGGGTTTAGGGTTTAGGGTTTAGGGTTTAGGGTTTAGGGTGTAGGGTGTAGGGTTTAGGGTTTAGGGTTTAGGGTTACCTTTCACCTGCAGTCTCCCCTTGGCCCCCTCAGCCCCTCTAATCCCCTCGTCCCCTGTCGACCCTAAGCCCGAGAAGCACCCAAAAAGAGCATTGACAGCCCAGTGGTAAACCCTAAACCCTAAACCCTAAACCCTAAACCCTAAACCCTAAACCCTAAACCCTAAACCCTAAACCCCACCGCTTTTGCCCTATTTTGGGGCTTTGAAGTTTCTTGAATAAAACTTATCAACAAACACGGCACCTTCAACCCTGAACGGTTTAGGGTCTAGGGTTACGGGTTTAGGATTTCGGGTTTGCGGTTTAGGGTTTAGGGTTTAGGGTTAGGGTCTAGGGTCTAGGGTCTAGGGTCTAGGGTTTAGGGTTTAGGGTTTAGGGTTTAGGGTTTAGGGTTTAGGGTTTAGGGTTTAGGGTTTAGGGTTTGGGGTTTGGGGTTTAGGGTTTGGGGTTTAGGGTTTAGGGTTTAGGGTTTAGGGTTTAGGACCCTCACCAGACGTCGCCCCAAGGAGCCCCGGCAGCCAGGGTCCAGCCGCGTCCCTCGGCGCTTTCGCTGCTCTCCTCGCGGGTGCTCGGGGGCGCGCCTTATGTTGGAGGGGGCTTAGGGTTTAGGGTTTAGGGTTTGAGGGTTTTAGGGTTGGGGGTTTTAGGGTTTCAGAATTTTAGTGTTCAGGTTTGAGGTTTTTTGGGTTGGGGTTTCAGGGTTTAAGATTGAGGGTTGAGGGTGTCAGGATTTAGGATTGAGGGTTTTAGGGTTTAGGGGTCTTCGGGTTCTAGGGTCGTAAGGTTTAGGGTTCTAGTGTGTTAGGGTTGCGGGTTCAGGGTCTAGGCGACGAGGGTTTGGGGGTTTGGAGGGCTTAGGGCCTAGGCCCTAAACGCTAAAGCCCTACACCGTAAACCCTGAACTCTGAACCCTGAACCCTTAACCCTCAGCCTGCGTGTATCAAAGAAATGCATTTTATTAGCATCGTTGTCGGTTGTCTTGAGCTGTGCTCTACTCCTGGCACGCTGCGGTTTAGGGTTTGGGTTTGCCGTTTAGGGTTTCGGGTTTAGGGTTTCGGGGTTGAGGGTTTCGTTGTTAGACATATTAATCCCTAAACCCTAAACCCTAAACCCTAAACCCTAAACCCTAAACCCTAAACCCTAAACCCTAAACCCTAAACCCTAAACCCTAAACCCCTAACCCAGCATGGCAGACCTGACTGGCCCGACACTCCGGCTCCCTCGGCCGCCGCAAATCCCCCGACTGCAGCAGCAGAAAGCCAAGACGCCGAAAGCCCTACAAGCCCTAAACCCCAAACTCCCCTAAACCCTAAACCCTAGCCCTAAACCCCAAACTCCCCTAAACCCTAAACCCTAGCCCCAAACCTTAAACCCTTAAGCCCTTGAACCCTGAAACCCTTAAGCCCTTAAACTCTTAATCCCTTAAATCCTTAAACCCTTAAACCCTTAAACCCTTGAACCCTTGAACCCTTGAACCCTTGAACCCTTGAACCCTTGAACCCTTGAACCCTTGAACCCTTGAACCCTTGAACCCTTGAACCCTTAAACCCTAAACCCTTAAACCCCTATAGCCCTATCCCTATAAGCCCTATAAACCCGAAAAAAACTCATAAAACCTACAAACCCTATAAACCCTATAGACCCTATAAACACTATAAACCCTACACACCCAAAAAAACCCTCTAAACCCTCAGACCCTAATAAACCCCCCAAACCCTAAACCCTAAACCCTAAACCCTAAAACCCCAAACCCTTAACCCTACAAACCCTCTAAACCCTAAACCCCAGACCCCAAGCCACGGCGCCATGAAGCGACTTGCGCTTGCTGCGAGCGCTCAGCTTCAGGCTGGTCATTCGAAGAAGGGGTTTAGGGTTTAGGGTTTGGGGTTTAGGGTTTAGGGTTTAGGGTTTAGGGTTTAGGGTTTAGGGCTTGGGGTTTGCGGGGCTTACTAAAGGGGTCGGAATCATTACTAATGGTATCCCCATATGGTCACTGTGTAGTTGCTTTTGTAGCCCCCAAAACTCTATTCTAATTATTAAGGCCCCTATATTACTGCCTTCAGAGGTTTGGGCCTTTTGCGCTCAGGTTGTTGTTTGGAATTTCCTTGTTTTTTGCACTTTATTTGTTTGGGGGGTTGTGGCGAATTAAGGGTCTACAGTCCCCTAGGATGTCCTAAGCACGGCAGGATCTGAACCTGGTTAGGGTTTAGGGCTTGGGTGATGACTTGCCCACTTGCCCACGCGGTTGTTTTTCGGAATGCGACAGGGTCGTACCCGACATGAGCAAAAGCCGGTTCGACAACGAAGACCCTTTCAACCCTAAACCCTCAGAACCTTCAAAACCCTCAAACCCTTAAAACCTTCTAAACTCTCAAAACCCTAAACCCTAAACCCTAAGCCTTCATTTCTCCGAGCTCAAAAGCAGTCCTGGACGCCAAGGCTGTGAAGGGCTTTTCTGAGAGCAGGTGACGAGGGAATGAGGTGCCCAAAACACTTTGTGTTGGGGGTGTAAGGTTTCGGGTTTCGGGTTTAGGGTTTAGGGTTTAGTGTTTAGGATTGGAGCGGTTAGGATTTCAGTGCTCAAGCCCTGAGATTGCATGTGCCTAAATAGAGCATATTTGGGCGTTACAGTACTTCGGCCCAAGTAATATTGAGGTTGACCCTAAACCCTAAACCCTAAACCCTAAACCCTAATCCTAAACCCTAGTGGACATGCATGCAGACCCCACATCCCCAGCACACCAAGGGCCGCCGCTGCTGTGGGAAGACGCCTTCGATTGCCGCTGACAGGTTCGCCTTCGACACTCGGCAGGAGGTTTAGGGTTTATAGGGTTTATAGGGTTTAGGGTTTAGGGTTTAGGGTTTAGGGTTTAGGGGTTCGGGAACGGCAAAAACATTCACTGGCTGCTCTTGGGGCTGAGGGCTTATTCAGGTTTTGGGGTCTTCAGCTTAGGGTTTAGGGTTTAGGGTTTAGGGTTTAGGGTTTAGGGTTTAGGGTTCAGGGCCTAAAGTTTAGGGTTTAGGGTTTATATAGGGTTTATGGGTTCGGTTCACTGGCTGCTCTTGGGGCTGAGGGTTTATTCAGGTCGAAATGATAGGCCTTCGCGACCCTAGGCCCTAAGCTACGAGGAAGGCAGCGATTGAGTGACTGCTTAAGGGGCACCTGCGGGGACAGGGCCTACTTGGAGGTTCATGGTACTTATTAACCAAGTGGAACTGTACTTATAACCCACTTAGAAGTCCAGAAGCCCCTTAAGTGCCCTAGTATGGTTGTAAGTACACTTATGACTGTACTTCTAACTGTACTTGCAACCATATTAGGGCACTCAACGGGCTTATGAGTCCAGTTCTAAGTACAGTTGTAAATTGGTTAAGAAGTACCATGGACCTCCAAGTAACCCCTAAACCCTAAGCCCTAAGCCCTAAACCCTAAACCCTATTAAAACAAAAAAACTAAGCTCTAAATCCTAAACCCGAAAAAAATCCCTAAACCCTAAACCCTAAAGATAGCCTAAGGCGCCATCATCCCTCCCGGCTTCGCAAGGGAACTCCGGAACCGTCATTGCCCCCTCCACCTCACTTGGGTTTAGGGTTTAGGGTTTAGGGTTTAGGGTTTAGGGTTTAGGGTTTAGGGTTTAGGGTTTAGGGTTTAGGGTTTAGGGTTTATGTTTTAGGGTTTAGGGCTTAGGGCTTAGGGAAGATTTCGATAATTCCGAGCTTCGAGGAGGCGCCATAGTTGAGGTCCTCGTGCCTCCAAAGAACTGAAAATCATGCCGTGCACCCGGCATAGATGTCCAGCCTACCGGGGCAGGTTAGGTGTATCTACCGTATTTTTAACTGGGATATCCATGATTCTTTATCGGATCGAGTTCAGTACAACCGGGTGGCCTTTTCTCGCGAGCCGTGAGAGTCGCCAAATTCGTTTTGACCTGTTGGAACCCCGAGCGCAAGCCGAGCAACCGAAACCCTCAATCCTCAAAAGTAGTCTGAGAGAACCCTAAACCATAAACCCTGAAACCCTAAACCCTAAAGCCTAAACCCTAACAGCCTCTGTTAAGGCTTAACCAAACAGCTATTCAAAGGAACTTAATTAGGCTTTCGGGGTGGTGAGTTGAAGGACGGACGTCCCTAGACTGAATCTGATCCTTAGCCACATCACGCTGTGCTGAAATTCTCAACCCTAAGGCCTTAGCACTAAAAGCGCTAACCCCCAAACTTTATGCCCAGGAGAAGCGTGACATCCTCCATGGCAAGAGCCCTGGCGTGCACCCAAGCCCTTGAACCTTTAGCCCGGAACATGGGACCCTGACTCGCAACTTGGAGAATCATGGATATATAAAACCCCAGATTATAAGTCTACCTTTGCCCTGCTTAGATGACTTAATGAGGGGGCTTCTAAGTTCTAAGTAGAGTTATAAGTGGGGTGATAAGTGCCCTTGCACCCTTAGACCCCACGAAAACTGCCTGTGCAACATCCTCAGGGTAGAGATCGCGGCCCAACCGTGGGACCTCGCCGAAGGCATGGTAGCGCCAACCCCAGGACCTCCATGAATCCACTGCGAGCAGCGTCCGGCAGCATTGTCCATGGACTCGCCAACAGCACAGGGACGCCGGCCGCAGCCATGCGCCCGCCGACGCACAGAGTGTCTGCTTTGCGCCATGGAGGGGAACCCTGCGCCGGCCGCCTGCGGCGCCAGCGGCTGTGCCGCGGCCGCCGCCCAAGGCGCCAGCGGCTGTGCCGCGGCCGCCGCCCAAGGCAGCGCGCCGGCGCCGCAACCGCCGCCCAAGGCGGCGCGCCGGTGCTGAGGCCGCGGGCCAAAGTGGCGCCAGCAAGCTCAGCAAGACGAGAGAACGCAGCACACTCACTCACTCACCTTTGTGGTACTTTACCGTAACTTTAGATCCTTACCTTTTTTGGGTTTATTGGGTTTCTTAGTAAGGCAGCTAAAAGTTTAATTTATAGCTACCCTCCTGAGTGCAGCATAGTGCAGCCAAGTCACCCACCCAGAACCCTAAACCCTAAACCCCAACCCTTGGACTCGAAACCTTTGGACCCTACACCCTCGGACCCTAGCCCTAAATCCTGAAGCTGAAGATTGCGTCGGGCTTCGGGCTTTCAAGCCCTGATGGGGTTTAGGGTTTAGGGTTTAGGGTTTAGGGTTTAGGGTTTAGGGTTTAGGGTTTAGGGTTTCGGGCCTAGGATGTAGGATAGGGTTCCGGGAAGGGGGCAGGGTTGAAGGTTGAACTTGAACCCTAAACCCTATAACTTAATTTCAAGAAACCTGGCTTTTGCCATAGCCTCCCAGGTGAACTTCGAGCTTGTCTTTAAGGACAAATTCAAGCCCTCACCCCCCCAAAAAAAAACCCTCCAAAATCCAAGAGGCCCTATCTTTATACATATGTATATATATATATGCATCCATATATATATACATATAGATATGCATATACATATAGACACACACATGTATATTTTTTGATTTACACATACAATACATACATATAAATATATATGTGTATGTATGTAGTTACTGTATATGTTGTTGATTATTTTATTCTTTCTCGGATTTCGGTTTTAAGGTTTAGGGTCAGGGCATAGAATCCAGCCTACGCCTTCAACCCTCAGCCTCCAACCCGAAGTCCCAAACCCCTATCCCGAAACCCTCAACCCCAAACCCTAAACCCTAAACCCGAAATTCCGAAACCCTACACCCTAAATTCCCAAACCCTAAACCCTAAACCCTAAACCCCAAACCCCAAACCCTAAACCCTAAACCCGGAAACTCAGGAGCGACAAGAGCTCGAAGGGCACCTGGGACGCACCCATCATCGACGTCCTCGACCGACTGAATGCCCAGGAGGACTGCAAGGCTTTAGGGTTTGGGGTTTGGGGTTTGGGGTTTAGGGTTTAGGTAGGGGTTCAGGAAGTTTAGGGGTTCAGGGGTTTAGGGGTTTAGGGCTTTAGGGTCTAGGGGTTCAGGGGTTTTGGAAGTTTAGGGGGTTTAGGGGGTTGAGGGGGTTTAGGGGGTTCAGGGGTTCAGGGGTTTAGGGGTTTTGGAAGTTTAGGGGTTTAGGGGTTTAGGGGTTTTGAAGGTTTAGGGGTTTTGTAAGTTTAGGGGTTTTGGAAGTTTAGGGGTTTAGGGGTTTAGGGGTTTAGGGCTTTAGGGCTTTAAGGGTTTAAGGGTTTAGGGGTTTAGGGATTTAGGGGTCTAGGGGTTCAGGGGTTCAGGGGTTTAGGACTCCAGGATGTGTAGTGCTTCCTCGGGTTTTTGAAAGGTTTACGTTTAGGGTATGGGTTTCCGATGAGGGGCTACAGGGCTTTTAGGGCATTGTGGTTGCTTTTCCGGCTTCAAGGTGTACAGGTGTAGGGCTGAAAGAGGTCTGAACAAGTGAAAAGGCAAGTGCAGCCTGCCTTGCAGAGCTTGCCCTAAACTTGGCGTTGAGTGCAGGGCTCGGGTTGTTAGCATTTCGTCATGAAACCCTGAACCCTAAACCCTAAACCCTAAACCCTAAGCCCTAAGCCCTAAACCCTAAACAATGTTTGCCCATAGACCTCAAAGGATAGGTGGCATACCTGCCAGTTCTTGGGGGTGAAGCCTACGAACCCCCTTGCCCCCCCCCCCCCCCCCCCCCCCCCCCCCCCCCCCCCCCGGCAGCCCCTGCTGCAAACCCTGGCTTAGGGTTGCGGGGGCCTTTCTAAAGCCTGAACCCCAAACCCCAAACCCCAAACCCCAAACCCTAAACCCTAAACCCTCAAGGAGTACTGCACCCTTAGCTCCTGCAGCGGTCGCGCTTACCTCTGGCGCTGGCAGCACGAGGCAAGTCAGCATTTCAAAGCTTGGGCAAACTTGCTTGGGGTTTAGGGTTTAGGGTTTAGGGTTGAGGGTTGAGGGTTTAGGGTTTAGGGTTTAGGGTTTAGGGTTTAGGGTTTAGGGTTTAGGGTTTAGGGTTTAGGGTTCAGGGTTTAGGGTTTAGGGTTTAGGGTTTAGGGTTCAGAGAGTAGGGCTGCTCTGACCTGAAGATTGCCTTAGAGGGCTTGGGGGGTTGAGGGTCTAAAGTTGAGTCGTCGGGCCTTGCTCTTCCGACGTGCGAGGCCCAGAACCTTCAGCCGGTCAACGTAGGAGGGCTTAGGGTTTAGGGTTTAGGGTTTAGGGTTTAGGGTTTAGGCTTTAGGCTTTAGGCTTTAGGCGTTTAGGGTTTAGGGAGCTTCCTATAATGATCCCCTTTCCCCCGGCCGCAAGCCAACAAAAATGCAGGGCCAAGAGGAGACGGAGACGTGCGGTGCGACCTCGGAAACGTACTGGCCCAGCAAGAAGCTTGCCTGCAACGTGATTTGCGGGGGGGGGGGGGGGGGGGGGGGGCAAGCTACTAAGCCCTATGATCCCTTAAAGGGGTTTCCGGTGGATTGTTGTGGGGGCTTAGGGAAGTCTAGTGGCATGTTTGTTGTGCAGTGGTATTTTGGGTAGCTTCGGTCAAACCACACCTTGCGTGAGCGTAAAACCCAGCTTTTTGCTGTAGGCTGCCAGAGAATCCCGTAAGGGGTACCCATGGGCACCCTAATCCCTAAACCCTAAACCCTAAACCCTCTTATAAAAGTCACCTACAAATAGTAGGTCTGGACCCCAAACCGCACGGAATCCAAGCTCGTACCCCTACATAAGGTTGTCCCCACGACAGGCTGCCCTCACTTTACTCCCAATATGGCCCCTGCATTCCTGAATGGGATCTTGCAAGGGGGTTCGGGTTTAGGGTTTAGGGTAATCCGCCCCACATCCTGAAGCCCCAGGAAGAGGAGTGCTCAAGCTTACTCGCAGATGTGGCGCTTCCATGTTTGCCATCACTTCGCGGACGTGGACCTGGGGGGATCCTCGGCATTTGTACGTCTTAGTTGAGAAGTAGGTAACCTTTAACCTTTAGTTCCCCCAGGTTACTGGACAACTAAGACGTGTTCCAGGCCTTCCCTGAACCTATAACTCTAAACGCTGCAAACCTAAACCCTAAACCCTACACCCTACACGCTAAACCCTAAACCCTAAACCCTACACCCTACACGCTAAACCCTAAACCCTAAACCCTAAACCCTAAACCCTAAACCCTAAACCTTAAACCCTAAACCCTAAACCCTAAACCCCAAACCCTAAACCCTAAACCCTAAACCCTAAACCCTAGACGTAACAATGCCCGAAACATCAAACCCTGAACTCTAAACCCTAGACCCTGAACCCCTGAACCCAGCACCTAGCGCTTGGGAGGGCTCTTTGAACATCCCGGGTCTCCTGAATATACTTTTAATATGGCCCTCATGTTCTCTTAGGGGATCTTTAATAAGGGTCCCCTTAATACACATCTAATGTGTCCCTTAATTCACATCCTCTCATAGGGGATCTTTAAACAGGGTCCCCTTAAAGTACAGTACTTCTAATCTGGCCCTTATTTATTTTTTTTCGGATCCTTAAAATGGGTCCCCTTAACAAACTTCTAATATGGCCCTTGTACTCCCTCAGGGTATCTATTAAAAGGGCCCCCCAAAACCCAAAATGGTTTCACCTAGGGTTTACGGTTGAAGGTTTAGGATTTAGGGTTGAGGGGGGGGTGGGGGGCTACTGTACTCCTACATGAGTGCCCTAATCTGGTTATAAGTACAGTAATACGTACAGGTATAATTGGTTAATAAGTACCATGAACCTCCAAGTAGGTTTTGTACTGCGCCAATTGACCCCAAACTCTAATAGTCCGCATCCTTGTTCAAGGATCTTTCCGCGAGGCATATTCGGAGTTGTGAGTTCAGAACCCTAAATTAAAACCCTAAGCTCCTAAACCCTTCATGTACATTGGGGAGAATGGGGTCGGTAGGGACGAGCGGACATTTTGGGGAGGGGATCCCTGAACCTGCCCTGCAGTCGGCACCCGAACATCTATAAGCCCTAGACCCCTAACCCTGAACCCTACACCCTAAACCCTAAACCCCAAACCCCAAACCCCAAACCCCAAACCCTAAACCCTAAACCCCTAGCCCGAAACCCTGAAGCAGAAGGCTTGGACCACCTTGCAGATGCGTGCCGCCTCCACTCCGACATCGAGGTGTTTTGCGGGTTTAGGGCTTAGGGTTTGGGGTTTAGGGTTTAGGGTCTAGGGCTAAACCCTCACCTCATTAGGCTTCAAGGGCGCTCAGGGTGAAGAGTGTCGGGTTTGGCTTTGTGGAATTAGGCTCTTAGGGCTGTTGTGGCGGCTTAGGGTTTGGGAGTTGTGGGCTTTGGGTTAGTGTTAGGGCTCAATCCAGAACATCCCAACGACACAGAGCAGGCATGATTGACAGTAGACCCCCACTAGGACCCGGGGTAGGCCCTTGTTCCCTTTTTTCGGGTTTCGGGTACCTCATAATTAATCCCGTCTACAACAAAAAGGGCACCCTTTTTATGCCTAGGTTACTCTTGGGTCTAGCAGCCTTAAACCCTAAACCTTAAGCCCTAAACCCTAAACCCTAAACCCTAAACCCCAAAGCATGGCATTGTTCGTACACTGCGAGTCCCAGGGTTAGGGTTTATGGCTTCTCCTGGGAGCAAGCTCTAGAGCTGTATAATTTCCCGAAACCCAGAAACCCCCGAAACGAAAGGCAAAACAAAAAGGGTTTAGGGTTTGGGGTTTAGGGTTAGGGTTTATGGTTTAGGGTTTAGGGTTTAGGGTTTTACTGTTTAGGGTTCAGGGTTTAGGAACCCTACCTGCTGATGCAGAACCCCTCGGTCGGGTGGCAAAAAATGGTCGTGCATGAGTCCGATGCGGTCACCACACATCCGATGGATGCCCAACTTCTCACTGGGCCCCCCGGTTTTGGGGTTTACGGTTGAGGGTTTTGGTTCGGGTTCAGGGTATTAGGGTAGGGCCTAGGGTAGCCTACCGGTACAGCCTACGGGTAGCCTACCCACAAGCCTGCTAGTAGCCCTACGGGTAGCCTACCCACAGGCCTTCCACGTAGGCCTACGGGTAGCCCACCCACAGGGCAGTCCTACCGGCAGGCTTCCCTCAGGCCTCCTCGTAAGCCTAGGGTTGCATTCTTCGCTGTAACCCGAACCCCCAAACCTCAGCCAACAAGAGCTCATGGTATCGCTCCGCCGCCATTCCACGTGTTATGGCTACCCAGAAAGGTCACCCTTAGTACACTCCTAATGTGGCACTTATATCTCTTTAAAAAACCTTTGAAAAGGGTCCCCAAACCCAAGGGTACCAGCTTTGGGGGGTAAAGGGACCCTAGAAGGGACCCTTCAGCTTATTCCCCTGGGGTTCTATATTCCTTACATAGTCCCCTTATACGGAAGTAGCCCCTACATTACCCCATAGTAGCCGTAAGGTGCCTTATCAGGGTCCCTGCTTTCGTCCCTCTAAAGGGAAGGTCCCTTGACTACTTGGAGGTTCATGGTACTTGTGAACCGGTTTAGGGTCTAGGGTTTAGGGTTTAGGGTTTAGGGTTTAGGGTATATCTGTACTTATATCTGTACTTATTACCATGTTAGGGCACTTAAAGGGGCTATTAAGTGGGTTAGAAGTACAGTTATATTTGGTTAGCAAGTGCCCTATATCCTAAAACCCTAAAACCCTAAAACCCTAAAACCCTAAAACCCTAAAACCCTAAAACCCTAAAACCCTAAAACCCTAAAACCCTAAAACCCTAAAACCCTAAAACCCTAAAACCCTAAAACCCTAAACCCTAAACCGTAAACCCTGTTGGTGAACAAGTACTATGAACCTCCAAGTAGGGTTATAACTGGCTAATGAGTACCCTAAACCCTAAACCCTAAACCCTAAACCATATTGGGTAATGAGTCGCATGAACCTCCAGGTAGGCCCGTCATAAACCTTCCAGGCAGATGCCCCGCAGAGCTCCTCGAAAGGCCTGCGCTTTTCTTTCGAGGTCTGTTGGTTTCGGGTTTAGGGTTTAGGGACCCTCAACCTATCACACCCTGAGTCCTACAAAATCCTGCAAACCCTAGACAACCCTACAACCTACAATCCTAACTCCTGCAACTCTACAACCCTAGATACAATCACGCAACCCTAAACCCCACAACCCCACAGCCCTAATTCTTGCAAACCTAAACACCAAACCCTAAAGCTGCCAAAAACCCCAAACCCAAAAGGCCGAAACCCTAAACCCCAAACCCCAAACCCTAAACCCTAAACCCTAAACCCTAAACCCTAACCCTAAACCTTAACTCTGCAGCCAAAAGCACCGTGAGGTGCCGCAAGGGTGGGGCCCGTGATGGCAGCAGATGCCTTTTGGCTAAGCCCTAAACCCCAAACCCCTGAACCCCTAAACCCTCTAAACCCCACAAACCCTAAAAAAACCCAAGCTTTACACGCCCCATAAACCCTGTAAAAAAAACCTAAACCCTAAACCCTAAACCCTAAACCCCAAACCCCAAACCCTAAACCCTAAACCCCCAAACCCTAAACCCTAAACCCTAAACCCTAAACCCTAAACCCTAAACCCTAAACCCTAAACCCTAAACCCTAAACCCTAAACCCGAA
This sequence comes from Symbiodinium natans, assembly GCA_905221605.1. Taxonomy (NCBI): domain Eukaryota; class Dinophyceae; order Suessiales; family Symbiodiniaceae; genus Symbiodinium; species Symbiodinium natans. Next base: position 149,024 of record CAJNDS010002501.1, on the reverse strand, counting down.
CCCTAAACCTTAACTCTGCAGCCGAAAGCACCGTGAGGTGCCGCAAGGGTGGGGCCCGTGATGGCAGCAGATGCCTTTTGGCCAGACCCGAACCCCCAAACCCCTGAACCCCTTAGGGTTTAGGGTTTAGGGTTTAGGGTTTAGGGTTTAGGGTTTAGGGAACCCTACAAACCCTAAAAACCCCTAAACTTTATGCGCCCTTTAAACCCTCTAAACTCTATCAAGCCCATAAACCCCTTTAAACATTATACACCCCATAGACCCTGGACACCCTAAACACTGAAGCATCTCAGAACCCATCTTCCGGGTTTCAGGAACCAGGAAAATTGGGGAAAATTCTTTGAACTTTCGCGTGCGGTTCAGGAGTTTCCAGGGAAGAGGGTTCCAAAACAAAACGTTTAGGGTTTAGGGTTTAGGGCTTAGGGTTACCCTAGGGTTTAGGGTTTAGGGTTTAGGGTTTAGGGTTTAGGGTTTAGGGATTTCCTGTAATTGGGATTATGGTATTTTGGGGTCTGCTTGGAAGCTCTTTTGACTTGGTATGTCTACGTACTTAGTATGTATCCCCCAGAAACCCTCTTAGAGCCCCATAAACCCTAAACCCTAAACCCTAAACCCTAAACCCTAAACCCTACTTGCGAAGTGAAGCTTGGCAGCCCAGTGGTACTCTTTTCCCGTTTTGGTTCAAGGTCCCCCTTATCAAGTAACCAAGCCCAAAACAGAGCACCCTGATCATTATATGGCTTGCTGGGCTACCATGGAAAACCCTACCTCTAAACCCTAAACCCTAAACCCTAAACCCTAAACCCTAAACCCTAAACCCGAAGGGGCCCCTAAGCACACGGGATACCACAAGGGATCCCCCCCGATCTGGAGAAATGCCCATTCGGGTTCTTGGAACATATGAACTTGGGGTTGTAGGATTAGGGTTTAGGTTTAGGGTTTAGGGTTTAGGGTTTAGGGTTTAGGGTTTAGGGTTTAGGGTTTAGGGTTTTTGGAGTTGAGGGTTTATTTTATTTTTTTTTTTTTGGGGGGGGGGGTCCTCCCCTGTGCTCTATGAGTTGCGCGGTGGCACCAAGGAGGTTTAGGCTTAAAGGTTTAGGGTTTAGAGTTTTCAGTTTACAGTGTACAGTTTCGGGTGTAGGGTTTAGGGTCAAAGGACACTGCTTCAGTCTTAGGATGCTTGCAAGGGGCCTTCAGTTATGGGCCCATTGCGGATTCTTTCGTACCCCTTATATACCCTATACAACCCAACGGCCCATACATCAGAGCCCTTGATTCAAAGTACAGGGCCATATTCAGGGAGGCTGCCTGGGCATTGCCCGTTATAGCCCAAAACCTAAACCCTGAACCCTATTACTTATATAGGCTATGGGGCTAAAAGCCCAGCCATACAAGAAACAAACACTAAACCAAGCCCTAAAGCGCCAAGAGCCCTCAAGACCTCCTACGCTCTGCCTTGACTTTGCTTAAATTTCAAGTTCCCAGAAGCCGTGAAGCAATCAGGTTTAGGGTTTTGGGTTTGGGGTTCGGGGTTTCCCTCCCTCCACCCTCCCTAAACCCTAAACCCTAAACCCTTTGCCCTAAACCCCAAACCCTAAACCCTAAACCTTAAACCCCTAAAATTCCGCCCTAGGTAGTCTGGTTGAAATACGAGCCGCTGGTTTGCCACGTCGCCTGCCGTGACTGGTCAGCTGCCTCCAGGACTGTGCCCGTTAGGGTTTGGGGTTTAGGGTTTAGGGTTTAGCGTTTGGGGTTTGGGGTTTGGGGTTCGGGGTTTGGGGTTTGGGTTTGATAGGGTTGAGGGGGGCTCTAGGGGTGTGCACGCGCTTTGGGTGTTTAGGGTTTAGGGTTTAGGGTTTAGGGTTTAGGGTTTAGGGCTTATGGCGGGCTTTTGGGTCTATGGGGGATGTTAGAGGTTGATAGGGGTTTAGGGGTACTCACTCTCAGCAAAAGTCTCGGGGTGTAAGGGCTTGCGGCTTTCGGAGGGTTTTCGTGGTTTCGGGTTTAGGGCTAGGGTTTAAGGTTTAGGGGTTTAGGGTTTAGGGTTTTCGGGTTCAAGTTGCGTTTCTTGGCTCGCCTTTATCTCAAGCGGCCTTGTGTAGCTCCTGTGAAGCACAGAATATTGAGTTTACAGCGTCTCCGCCGTCCAGTCAAACACAACTTCCAGACCCTAAACCCCAAACCCCAAGCCCTAGACCCTAAGCCCTAAGCCCTAATCCCTATACCCTAACCCCTAAACCCTAGACCCTAGACCCTAGACCCTAAACCCTAAACCTAAACCCAAAACCCAAGCGCATTTACCATAAAAGCCCTGCCAGGCTCATCGAGCTGTCACGACCGGCATTCCCACGAAGTTCGCTGCTTTCTTGGAAGAAGCGCTGGGTGGTGCAGGCTTCCTGTTCTTGGAGGGCGTGTAGGGTTTAGGGTTCAGGGTTCAGGGTTTAGGGTTGAGGGGTTGAGGGTTTAGGGTTAGGGTTTAGGGCTAGGGCTTAGGGTTTAGGGTTTCGGATTTTAGGGTCTAGGACCCTAAACGTCCCTTAGTATGGGCCCTTATATTGGAATCCTTTATATATGGCCCATCCTTCAGACGCGTTTTCAGGCAAGGGACCATATTAACAACTACCCTTTTGCGCTCAGTAGCTGAGTAAGTAAACTCGAACCTTTTGGTACATATATAATCCGACCATAATTGAATGACAGGTTAAGCTGTGGGGGCCCAGGGAACTCAGCAACTAGGATTCTATTTTGAATTTCTATGTGTCCTACTCCTGATATAGCCCTAGGAAACCATAGAAATCAGATTCTTATAGGTCCAAGAAACCCCCCCCCCGGTATCTTTTATGTCTTTAGGGTTTAAGCAGTTCTCTAAACCCCCGTGGTGTGGTTGTGGGTTGGTTTTAGGGTTTAGGGTTTAGGGTTTAGGGTTGAGGGGCCTTTGAGTTAGTGGATACCATTTCCATTTTCATTTGGCACCACCCGATGCCCCCCCCCACGCCCAAACACCAATTTTTCAATCATTTTTACACCTCATTTTTTCAATCCGCATACCAATTACAGTAAAAATCATTGAAATCTTCCTAGAAAAATTCAACCAGCATACCAACGCAAAAATCTTCATTTTTTCAAAATTTTACCTCATTTTTGACCAAAATGAAAGCACTAACCACTTTCACCAAAAACATTAATTTCGCATTTTCTACAAGCATACCAAAACCATATTTTCACCTCAAAAATGTCAATTTTTACCCCTACATTTTTGCTACTCATTCGTTTCATATACTAAACCAGTCAAAGTATTTTCAACAATTTTTGAACTATTTTGAAAGCACCTAAACATTTCACCCAAAACTTCACTCAATAATCCAAACTCAGATATTAAAAATGAAAATGGAAGTGGTCTTCTCTAATGATATATCGCAAAAAACAAATTATTTTCTCATTTCAACACAGACCTTTTTCAACAAGCATAACAACAACATTTTTCACTTTCAAACACTTCAATTTCAACCCCGTAAGTTTTGCTACTCCTTCGTTTCAACCATTAACCCACAAGATGAAACCACCAGAAGACCCACACCAACACCCCCATAGAAAAACCCATATTCCCAACCCGAAATCCCTAACCCTTGAAAATGGAAATGGTATTCTCTAATAAAATAACAATAATAGGAATAAGGTTTAGGGATAAGGTAAAATCATAATATAGTTATAATCTATAGCAACTTAAGGATTATAACTACATTATACTTAAGAATTATCAATCGGAATTTCAATAGTTACTCTATCCTTATGCTTTTGAAATATCATAAAATAATCTTCTAAAAATTCATCGTTCATCAGTAACTGATTAACATGATTGAATAGTTTGTTAATATCAGGTTTAGGTTTCTCGTCTTCAGGTTGTTCTTCTTTTTCTGGCTCGTCTTGAAACTTGTTAGGAAATTGTTCGTTTAATCGTTTGCGTATTTCCCTTTTCTGCTTTTCGTATTCCGCCTTAATCTCTGCTTGTAATTCGTCGTTTAGTTTGCCTTCTTTCCTTAAATTACCTAGCTTTGTTAAATAACCTTTCATCAATATATTTAGTTCCGAGTTCGGGTGTAACGCATAATGGAAGTGGGCATCCCAGTTTTCGTTTTTTATTTTATGCCCGCATTCTTCGCATAATTGGCTCCCCTTTGCTCTCTCTTCTCTTCTCGCTTGGTTATATTCCTTCTGGTTTTTCTTGTAGCATTTTCTTTTCGCTTCACGGCACCTATTACAAGTCTTAAAGCCGTCAAACTCTTCGTCATCCTTTGTAGCACAGCACGATTTACACACTCGCTTTTCCATCTTAATATATGAAAAAGTCTAGTCTTTATACATGGCTAGACTGAAAAAATCTTCTAATATTTTAATTAATATTAGAACATTTGAACGAGCAATGGGCAATAGGGCGCAAACTCCAAACTAATTAACCATTACTGTATTTCTTATGATACGCTTATGGTGTAGTGAAACACGAGGGGATGAAAGAATGATGTCTGGGGCTTATGGCACTATACACTGATGGGTTTTTCACGAAAAACCCATTAGTGTAAAAAACTCCAAGGAGTTTTTTTCACTGTCAGATATAAATATCAATAATACTTTAAGTAATTATTTTAATATTTCATGTAATTGATAAAATTCAAACAACAATTTAAATCGTTTCTTATACTGACTTAAATGCTGATAATCCTCCAGTTCATCTATTATAGCACTTAGCCTAGCGTTATACATTCTTATCTTTCTTCTTTCAATTAACCAAGCACTCGTGGTTTCTTTCTTCTCTTTCTTCAAACACAAACAATCCATATTATTATTACATATATATTAATCCATTAAATTAAGACCATGAAATTTCAATTGTTCAACATCTTTCTTAACATCTTCTACATCTTCTTCAAGTTTATCAAGGCGTTCCTCGCATTCTTCAGGGGTAATTTTACGATGCTGATCCCAACCCGTGCTACAAAGCTCAACGCCACCAAACTGTGATGAAATGTCCGGTTTAAATATTCCATCGTCAGGAGATACATTTCTACCTTTTCCAATTTTCAAACTGCTTCTATCTTCTACAACATTAACAATAACTTTATTATCTTCTGTTGTTGTTTTTGTTTCCTTATGATATGTATTTCTCTTACATCTACAAAATAAGCAATTAATACCATCTTTATGAACACTTAAACCTCCTTCTTTGTGTTCGACATTTTCTTTATCGTTCATTTATATTATTTAGATTTCTTACTATTTTTCAAACAAATAATAACTGATTTTACAAACTCTACTGACAAATAGCAACATCGTTTAATTTTATTATCGGTTATTACCTGTTAGTCTATTACTTCTAAACCATTTATGGTTTCAATATAAGTATCATACTTCGTATCCATTATATATTTAAATCATATAAATTCTAATTATTAATAATGAGCGAAACAATACCAAAAGTTGAACCGATAGACATACCCGAATATAAATATAAAAACAGCAAATACGAAATGATGCCTAACTTACCCGCTAGGATGCTATGCGTCGCTTCTTCTACTGGAGGAAAGACGGTGCTCATTCAAAATCTGATATTGAAAATCTACCGAGGTTCATTTGAAAGGATATACATATTCTCACCTAGTGTTCATGTTGATGACACTTGGACGGCAGTTAAGAAATATATATGCGATGTAATGAAGGTGGATACTGAGAAGGAACAGGTATATTATGAAGACTATGACCCAATAGCATTAAAGAAGATAATAGACACTCAGCATAAAGTCATTGATTTTCAAAAGAAGAACAAACAAAAGGATTTATTTAGCATACTTATAATTATTGACGATTTCGCAGACGACCCTAAATTCGTTAGATACTCTAGTTTATTACATGGACTATTCACGCGCGGGCGGCATGACGCTATCTCCTGTATTTTATCAACACAAAAGTATAATGTCTTAGCGCCTATCATTAGGTTAAACACTTCAGCTTTATTCATTTTCAGACTAAAGAATATGAATGAGGTAAATAGTTTTCTAGATGAAAACAGTGCGCTAGTGGATAAAGCAACCCTTTATAACATGTATCAACAGGCAGTAAATGATGAACCTTACAGTTTCTTCTACATAAACACAAATGCTAAAGATGTTAATAAGATGTTTTATATTCGTTTTGAAAAACGCTTTGAAATTGATAATGATGAAACGGTTTAAAGAAATAACATATTATAACATATTATAGGATTATGCCTAGAAAAGCTATCAATTACAGTAATACCCACTTTTATAAGATTGTATGTAAGGATTTAAACATTAAGGACTGCTATGTAGGTCATACTACAGATTTTGTAAAGCGTAAGTGCTCACATAAACAAGCGTGTCTAAATCCAAATGTTAGGTGTCATAACATAGGTTTATATAAAACGATAAGAGAAAATGGAAGTTGGGATAATTGGGATATGGTTTTAATTGGAACTGAAAACATCGCTAATTCATTGGAAGCAAGACAGCGCGAGAGGGAATATATTGAGAAGTTGAAAGCAAACCTGAATATGGTCAAAGCATACAGAAGCAAAGATGAAGCAGATGAGGTAGGGAGAGAATTTAGAGAAACACATAAAGAAGAAAAGAAAGAATATGACAAAGTTTATCGTGAGAATAACAAGGAAAAGAAACGAGAAAATGATAGACTTTACCGTGAAAACAACAAAGACTACCTGAAAATACAAAAAGGGTTGAAATTTGAATGTGAATGTGGCGGTAGATATACAAACTGTCATAAGCAAGAACATATGAGAAGCAATAAACATCAAGAATATTTAAAATTGTTAGATGATTAATAATATAACAAAAATATTATTAATTATCATTAAAATAAACTAAATGAGCATAAGTTACAAGGCATACACTTGCCATTATTGCTACATTTGTTTTTGTTCTTAAGTTCCTCCACTTCTTTTTCCAATGCTTCCGTCTTTTCTATGATGTTTTGAATGGAGTTGAAGGTGATTAAGTCGTTCTTTACCCTTTGTAATTGTTCATCTAGTTTTTGGTTAATTTGTTCGTCTAACGTTGGCATTATATATTAATATACATAATTCTTAATCACTCTCATCTTTATTTTTCTTTTTCAATTTCGTTATTTCACCTTTCAAAGAAGTTATTTCTTTTTGTAACTCTTGAACACAACCCCAAAGAACAACAGTCATCTTATTATATGCTAATAATTTTATGCCTTCATCATTATAATATATTATGTTGTCCCATTCTTTCGGCATCTTAGCGTCTTTTATGTCATCAGCTATAAAACCCAAGTTTGACTTTTCATCTTCGTCTTTAATAAAATTATATGTTTTAGGTTTGATATACTTAACGGCTTTATAACATTCTTTCGTATTTACCTCTTTAACGTTCTCTTTCAGTTTAGCGTCTGATGTTTCAGTTAAAGCAACACATGTTACATTTCCTCCAATATCAGCGTTATTCGTTGTAGTAAAGAAACCATAAACATCTACGCCTGTATTTGTTGCGTCTAATCTTGATAAATTATTATTGCTTAATCTAATAAATCCGTCAGTATCTGGGTTATTTATTAATACTCGTTGCGACCCTGATACATCAGTGTGAGTTATTTCCAGATTGCCTAATAAATTTATTTTTCCATCCGTTAATTGAATTTCTGGTGTGCTACTTTCTAAACCAACAGTTAAATTAATATCTCCTAATGTATCACCATTTCTAATATATAACTTATATTGAGTATCCAATACTTCTTTTAATTCGCTACTATTTTGAAACATAAAACGCCCCCAACTAATGACATCTGCTTCACCAACGATATTACCAATACTATTAAAAGTGAGGTTATTCGTAACTGCTCTGTTTAATGTAATTCCGTTAGTGTCGTTTAATTGTAAAGCAATAGTGCCAGTAGTCGGGTCGGTTGTTCTATTTGATTGTAATGAAAAATTTATTTCTTCTGTTGATACTACATTTAATGAATTATTAGCGTCGGCTCTTTGAAATATTCTACCCGAATTATTTACATAAATATCGCCGTTGAATGTTGATGTGCTTTGAAACGATGCTGTGCTTCCAAAATTAGCATTGCCTCCCCCTATATTTAATTTATTTGCTCCTTGGATTGCTCCAATTCCTAAACTTAAGCAATAAACACCATTTCCGTTTGCTGTATTTAATAAAAGTAATGAAGAACTGTCATTATTTGTATTATAAGCATTAATACCAAAAGAAATAAATTTTAAGTATCCTTGAGCATTCTTCACACACATTACATTAGAAGCATCCGTGGTATCTTTATAAAATGTAATTCCTGAGTTATTAGAAATATTTAAGGTGTCGTTTTCATAATTTATAGTGTCTTTAAAATAAGTTGGGTTAAATAATGTTGTTCCTCCTGTTGTATTATTACATTCAATAAATGTATTAGTGTCTGCGTCTGTTGGTGCTCCTAACATTAATCTCATTGCCTCTTGGTCTGTTCTTAAATCCATTGATATATTTGATTTAGTAGCGTTATTATATCTTTCTATACTTGTATTAGCGTCTGTTAATTCAATATTTCCACCGATATTAACATTATTTGTTAAGTTAATGCTGTCTGCTGTTAAATTAGTTAATGATAAATCATTACTAATATTAACATTTCCGGACGGGTTTAATTCTAAATCTACAACACTATCATCAGATGTAGCGTTTGATACAATTTTATTTCCTTGTAAAGTTATATAATTAGTAGCATTTTTAAACACACTTACTACTTTATCCCCTCCTCCCGTTTGATTGCTAAATAATAACCCAGTAGTCGGTGATATATTTATTGTTTCATTATTCAATGTTAAGCCCGTATGAATAATAGTTGGAGCGCTACAATCAATAACTGGGTTTGTTTTAAACCTATCAGTAAAATCACTCAATGGAACTCTTAATGCTAATAAATTATCCACTTCATTAGTGGTGTAACCACCTCCACCAATATTAGCATCAATATATGTTTTATCATAATATAAACTTTGTGTCTGTGCTATTGTATAATAACTAGCTGTGAGTGTTGATGTTAAAACATATGGGGTTAATGATGTAGAATCTATCCAGTTGTTAGCATCAATCTGACTCTTATTGTAATAGTTTGTTTGAAGTTGCGTATTAGTTTGAAAATTAGTTGGTAAATTCGTATCTATCTGGGTTTGTGTATAATAATTTGTAAAAGTAGTATCTAACTCCGTTTTGGTATAAAAGTTACTACTTAATGTTAAGTTTGTTTGATAATTATCAGTTAAATCAGTATTAATAGCATTAATGTTATTAAAATTTTGAAGCTGTTTGGTATTCAGAATTGTGATAGCATCGGCGTTAGCTGTTATACTTGCCGCGTTTGCTGTGTTTATGTTTGTTAATTCTGTTTTTGTTGCGAAGTCTCGTTCAATGGTTGATGTTCCCGTTTCATAAACTTTTACAAACTCATTAGCATAAATAGTTGTTGTCCCATCGATAGACATAGGATGATTAATCATATTATTATTTTAGATAATAATATTTTTAATCATTAGGTTTATAGTTTTGGTGATGTTTCGATTTTAGATGACGGTTTTTATTAATAAGCATTAGTATTTGACCACAAGGGCACTTGAAAAACTTTGTTGGTTCCTCCTCTAACAATTTTACTAAGTGCGTTTCTTTATTTTGTCTTTGTTCTTTACTTTTCATGTCCCTTTTTTCTTTAGCTTTTCGTAATATGTCGTCTCTATTATTCTGATAATATTCATGTTTATTTAGCAATATCTTTTCGTGATTTAGCAAACAGTAGTTTTTGTTCCGTTCAGTGATGGATTGCTTGTTGTCTTTGTAATACCCCCGTTTTCTCTGTTTAATGTCTTCACAGCTTATTTTGTATTTCTCTTTCTTGTTTTCCTTAATTTGTTCGTATTTGTCTTGGTAATACTGTTGTTTATCACGTTTCTCTATTCTTTGGTTTAATGCGCCAATCTCTCTTATCCATTTACCTTCTTCTGCCCTTAACCCATCCTTCGTTTCAGTAGGGTAATGATGATGTAGTTCAATATAAAAGTTTTCAACACCTAATTCCCTCATCTTTTGATATAGTAATATATTCTCATATCGTTTGTTGTTGAAGTTTCTTCTGTGTTTTACCATCCGTTTGCTTAATAACTTTTCACATGTCGAACCAACATAAATATCATCACTAATATAATTTCTAATACAATAGATTTTTCCTTGTGAATACTCCCTCATACTCATAATTACTCGTTATTATTTAAGTATGCCTTTCTTTATATCATTTGTGGTTATTCTTACACTTAATCATAGACTATAGACCCATCTGAGCGAATCTCCAGTACAGTCTCTGATATTATGTGACAAAATATTTCTTGATTTTTTTCTTCTTCAGCTAATGTTCTAAATGGTTTTATTTTAATATTAGATAAACCACTCATTTTTGTGTTTACCCCTGTCATATGTTGCTCACTCATTTTTTCAAAATTAATACCAATGATGAATTTATCGCTTCTATACTGTGCATAGGTAATACTACATGCGTCTTGGTCTGGGTTAATATATGAAAGCATACGGTTTAAGAAATACCAATGCTCTGCTAAACTTTGTGATTCAAATTCTGGATATTTTTTATTGTGTATTTGAACCTGCCACGAAATATTTAAATTCTTATTAGCGAAACCATATCCTTTATCCGCTCCTGTCGCATTTGCTCCAAGGTCATTAAGTCTAGCGTTAATCATCGGATTGTAAAAGTAATTCCAACGCTTATAAACATAATTGTCGGGTAAATAGTAGCCATTTTCCATTCCTGCGGTGTTTCCTGTTCCTAAAGATGCTCCACGCTGTTGTCTTTATAAAGTGATAAACATACCGTTTAATTTACTCGCTGATTTAACAACATTCATATTAATCTCGTTTCCGTCAGTGCTGAAAGTTTGACTTAGTGTGTGATACATAGGATAAACAATTTTCAATGAACCACCTTGTAATAGGTGACTCGTTATATTATTATTCACTTGTGAATCGAGAGAGACCACCTCAGCTCTTACAATTAGTGAGTTAAGCTCGTATAATGTGCTTGTGTCTCCGGTTGTGAAATAATGTCCGTATCTATCTCCTTTACTATCGCTGTAATCGCCTGCTGTTACTACTGGTTTAATAATTGGTGCTTCTGGGTCTGATGTTAAAGTTACTTCAATTTCTAAAGGAGCATAACGAACTGGTAGGTAATAATTACTTTCTAGGAAACCGCATTTAAATTTATGACCTAATCTTACATATTCACCGCCACGAATTCCTGACATAGAATGACGAGTGTATCTATTACCAATATCACCAAAAGCGTTAAAGTCACGATAATTTTTGTTTCCAGTGGGCGCCGCTTCTACGGTGGTGCTCGCAGATGGATTAGTTGTAGTAGGGTCATAATCTATTCCTACAAATTGTTCAAGTCCATTAGCGTATTTATGTCGCCAGTCATCGTCCCAACGAGGATTAGCCGCGCTTTCAATATCATCAGAGTGTCTAGCATCGGCAGATTTAAACGAGTTGTATAACTCACAATGTCTATTGTATTGGTCAATATCTTGGACGAGTTGGCCACCTACGGTACATCTATAACGACTGAAGAAGCCATGAAGACCAGATAAGGGGCGTAAGAAATGACTTTCTACATCATTGTTCTTTAAATTAGCAAATAAACGGATACTAGATAAATCTAAGTAAGTCCCGTCTTCACCTGTAATATAAAACCTAATATTTAAATTTCCGCTTCCGTCACTTTTATAAACGTTGCTACCGCTAGGAAAATAATTTACATGTCGGCGGTCTGTTACATACTGTGCGGTTTTAGGTAATCCAAAGTCTAACGCTGGGCTCATAACATCGCTTGCTTCTGCTACTAAATTGTCCATTATTATATAAACTAGATTAGATTTTAATATTTTTTAGATTTCTTTTTATCAGTTTCAGGTGGCAAAATCTTTTTAGTTTTAATATCATTATTTTTTATAAGTATTTCTTGCTTGTCTTCTAGCATGTCCTTAATCATATTATAATCTTTTTTGTTAATATCCCTTTGTATTATGTTATTTAATTTATTTGCCTTCCCGTTTAGTATTAACTCTTTATATGGTTTATAAGAACTTTTTATCATTATTTAAGTATATAATACTTTATATAATAATGGAAGCAGTATTTGTCGGGGCAACATTAGGAGTAGTCATACCCATGTATACTTACTCTATCATTGGTATTTCTATGTTCATATCTGAGAATGCTAGTTATTGTAAAAAAAGAATGCTCTATAGGAAGGTAAAACTAGATATTGGATTTGACACCGAAAACCATGTTTTTAAAAATGCTACATCAAAACAACTACCAAAGAATACACTAATAAGATATGAAATAGACGGTGTGATATACAAAGAAATTATACGCTTAGAAGGTGATAAAAATGATGTGTTTAGGTTTAGGTCTTACAGAACAACAACGGATGAAGATGTTAGTGACTGGACTTATTATGACGCTAATGGTCTTGAATATAAGTTTAAATCTTTTTCTTATGAGTTTATATAATAATAATTAAACATAGTTATTATTATTTATTCCAATTTTGTATTTGAATATTTCTTGCCACTTGAGCGCTATCATCTACTCCTTGTTCAAAACTACCCTGTGTAGTCATATTTTTAAACTTATGCGCCTCCGACGGGTTTATTGTTCCTGTTTCAACTTTGATTGCGTTCCTATCTAAAGCACTGATTACATCCCCTTTATTTGAAAACCTTAACGCATGTGGGTTCTTCTGACGATTACCAAATGAAATAAAAGGGGCGTTATAAGTCGTTGTTATATACTTTTGATTATTCCTGTTGTTTATTTCTTGAAGAACGGAACTACCAAGGCTATGTCCCACCAAACGAGTAACATCTGGGTTTTTCTCCAACTCTGCCATTACATCCTTGTATTTCTCCGACATTTGAACATTATGTGTAGGTATTAAAAATATATCGCTGAAAACATCATTTACTTTAGAACCAAAACCAGATTTACCACCCGTGCCTGAAATATATAGCGTGTTTCCTTGCTTGAATAATCCTGTGTTTCTAGCGTAGGCAGTTTGTAATCCCTTAACGTCATCAATGCTGTTTTTATTTTCTACATTAACGACTTCTCTGTATTTAGGGTCGTATCGTGCCACTGATGTGTTAAAATGTTTGTTAAAATCCTCTGCTCTCGTTAATAGTCTCTTCTTTCTTAACTCTTCTCGCGTTAATTCTTGTTGTGCTTCTTCCTCTCTTTCCCTTCGTTCATGCCTTGCTCTCTCCATATCCTTGCCTGCCTCTGACGCTAGATACTTTCCCGCTCCTGTGTTTAAATTATTAATTCTTCCTCGTCCTTGTAAAGCATCTTCAAGAATGTTTGTTATACCACCTCGCCCGTCTTGAAAACCTCTTAACGCTTGTTGTTCCATCGTTGCCTCTCTCGCTATCCCACCTCCTGCTCTTGCTGTTTGTAACCCTCTTAATATTTCTGCTACTCTGACGCCTACATTAACACCTGCCATTAATTATAATATTAATTATAAATTTTCTAACATTAATTAATAATGCTTTCAAATCGTAAATTGACTTATTCAAAAGTGTTTGTAGATAGTGGAGAAAGACTGCCTCAAAGCAACTCAAGTAGTGACTTTGTAATTGAATTAAATGAAAACTTAGAAACCTTCCCTAATACCGTTATGTATGTAACAGATGAAGTAATACCTCAAAGTTATTATACTACCCCTGAAGGATTTTATCAATACTTTTACTTAATATTGTATAAAACTAGCACTGGTGAAATTGAAAGGTTTTGTAAGATTGACGTTAAAAATCAGGTCTTCTTTGCCTCACAATTAATCGCTAATATTATAACACAACTTAATGCCTTAAATAGCGACATTCAAGCGGACTTATTCACTTCATCTTATGACAGCGACCAAAGAAACGCAGTAATAACAATAACACTTAACACCTTTAGTTTTAAAATTCCTACCGATGAAGAACTAAAGGGCATCTTATGGCACAATACAACACCTAGTGACCCGTCTTATATAATTGATGACCCAATGAGTATTAGCAAACTAATAGGCAATTATGAAATTAAAGCAATGACCAACACATCATGGACAAGTGGTTTATTTAACTTAAATCCTTTCAACTCGGTTTATATCATTTGTAGCGAGTTAAGCGACTACCACTATTCGGCGCCTAATAGTTTTTCAAATGCCATCATAAAGAAAATTAACATGATGTATAATGTCGGAGGTGTTACGGTTTCAAGCTCACCTCCTTTGATGAACGATTTTATAGATGTTAGTAACAGAAGTTTTAAGCGCTTACGATTTAGAATAACCGATGCGAGGGGCAAAACAATAGACTTTCACAATACCCCAATAAGTTTTAGTCTCCTCTTTGTAAATTTATAAATTAAATAAGGTAGCAATATAATCAGTATCTTTAAGTATCTACTTTATTTCCATTTCATTAAAAATAGAAATAATATAGAATAATATATAAGATGAGTGATGAAGATAATAAAAATGAAGCAGTCACCAATATAGTAAATGAAGAAGCACCCGAACCACAACCAGAGGTTAAAACAGTTGATGTTAAAGAAGAAGCTCCCAAAGAACCAGAACAAGAGTTTAAAAACAAAACGGACAGGATGAAAAACAAAAAGGTTAATTGTAAAGACTGCGGAGCAAACTTAACGCTAAAGACTTTAAGATACTCACATAAATGCTCAAAACTAGAGGAGAAACCAATAAAACCAAAACCGAAGACAAAGGCAAAACCAAAGGCAGTAGCAATACAACAACAACCAACATACGCAAACGAAATTATACATAATGAAGTTATACATAATGAAGTTATACATAATGAAGTTATACCACAGGAAAGCGAACCGGCGTATTTACAACAGGTTAAACAACAAGTAAGAGCACCAGAACCGCCACCAGTTATTAAATCACCACAAGAAATTATTAACGATAATTTTAAACTGATACAACAAGAGTATATGAATAAAAGAAGAGAGAAGGCAAATGCCTTAACGCAGAGTATGTTTGTAGGAGGATTAAGAAGTAAAAGGCGATAATAATAAAATCTAAAGTAAATATATAATGTTTTCTAGGAAGTATAATAAACGACTAAAGCGGAAACAACATCCTGATGATGTTAAAGGTTTTAAGATAAGCACATCAACTAAACAATATAGCCCTTTTGAACTTCAAGATACAAGATATTTAGAACACTTAAGAGACCATATGAAATTAAGAGAGAGTTACGAGGGTAGTCTTCTTAAAAGACATGAACTGTTAGAGAGTAACAAGCGTAAGAACTACCAACAAGAGTTAGACCGTTTAATGAATGAACTACCTAGACCGAACTTACCTCATTCAAGTATAGAGCATATGAAAAAGCGAATTGAAGAACTTAAAAAATTAACCGTTGTTTAAATAAAAATATTAATCTAAATATATTTATATAAACTAATGACAACTAAAACAGCAAGATTTGAGTTAATAAACCCTTATCAAAAATATGGACTCAAGAGAAAACCTACATTCAACGAGATTTTAGGTTTAATCAGTGAAGACCAACAACTATTAAGACCATTCCCAGACAGAACGGCAACGCAATTTAGGAACAGTCCGCAAGGTAGTTTCTTTGATGGTGCCGACCATGTTGAATTATTAAAGGAACAACAAAACCGAATAATGGATAGACAAATGCGTCAGATGATGCTACAACGACAGTCACAACAAAACGGACAAACATTTCATTTAGAGCAACGCCACAACAATTCAGGAAGTGCTACACCCATTGAAACAGTTCAGGGGGACTCGGGAATGGTTACGCCACAATCAATAGGTTCAGATGTAGATTTTAGAACATACCTAGCAAGAGAACCAGAGCAAAGAAGAAGACAAACAGAGCAACGACAACAAGAGGTGGGACAACGTCATAGTCAAGCAGTAAATAGGTTAAACGATACACTTACTCATAACATGTTAAATCGTGGATTTACAGGTTTATTAAATATGCCACGACTAGAAACACCACCAGAAGAAGGCGATGTATCAACAGAAGAATTAATACCAGACGACGAATACGAAGGATTAACATCTCATGAAAGGGGCGTATTCAGTTTTAATAATAACGCTCAAAGCATCTTAACAGATGATAGAATAACAGTTGATGGCATACTTTTTCAGTTGTTCTATCGTGATTTATTAACGCCTGATGTTATTCAAGGAGTTGAAGACGAACCCAACGATATGAGACAGAAAGTGTATTTATCAGGTATTATTCAAGGTCATATGAATAGTGGCGAGTGGCAAACAATGGCAAACCAACAAAAGATAAACCGGAAAGTGAAAGAGTGGAAGGATATGAAGAAAAGACGAGGAGGTGGCGTTGTTCGTCAATTCCTAGCGAGCGCAGGGTCGGCGGCATCATCTGCGCTTTCGGCAGGATTACAAGAAGTAGGAAAGGGTGTAGTAAAGGGAGCAATAGGTGCGATGACAGGAACTTAAATTTTTCTTATCTTATAATATATGTATAAACAACTAAATTTATATAAAGATAAACTACCAAAAAGGAAAAGGAGAGCATCCGATGATGATGTTTATATTAAAGGTATGTATAACCCATTTTTAGACACTACAGGTTATGACGTTGAAGATATACGAGAAAGTGGCATAACAACAGCAGAAAAGGGAGTTTTAGCAGATTATCCAGATTTTGAAGGTATAGGGTGGATATTTGATAGTGAAATTAAAGATTATGAAAGTTTGTTAAAGGATAGAAGAAACAAAATGACACAAACATTTAGGTTTATGCTGAAACAGAACAGTATCTCATCGCCATCGGACGCTTCGCAGAACTCGCGAGGCATTCGCGAACCGTCAGAACCTAGTTCAATGCCTAGCGGGCTACCTAATAATGTCAGTCGTAGTAGTTCAAGTCAGTCATCACAACCACAACAAAGAAGTCAAATTATGGACGCGAGGAACGAGCCTCGCGGACTACGCGACGACTTAAGAAGATTAAGAGAGTTTTTTAGTTTTGGTGGTGGTGCTAATGAAGATGAAGAAGAGGAAGAAAATGAAGAAGCGCAAGCAAGTAATAAGAATAATCCAACGCCTCCGCAATCCAGTAGTTCATCTTCATCGTCAAGGCGTTCAAGTAATCCAGCGCTACCAGTTCATCAAACAGTTACACCCAGCGGGTCTAATGACGAACGTAAGTTCGTCGTAACTCCACCGCAAAGCGTTCAAAGTTCAAGACCTCAAAGTGTAAGAAGTTCGCCACCTCACAGCGTCCATAGTTCAAGAAGAAGTAGCAACAGCGCGCGACCATCAACAGTTTTAAGTAGTTCAACAAGTGTAGCATCAACAATAGATTATGGTTTTAATAAATAAAAAGAAATAATTATTAAAAACTTTTTTTAGTAATTATTTCGCCGAGCAATTACATAACTTACACCAAGCCTCGCAGTTCTCTTTATAATGCGGGACTTCATTGTTTAGTCTCTGAGCAGTTATATTATTAGTTAAGTATCCGTTACTTATATCAAACTCAAAGCGACAACCACAGTTCTGGCAGTTTCCGTTTAACCTCTTCATAAACCATTCGGTATCAACATATTTAGTCTCATCTATTGTTCTATTCTTCGCCTCATCTTGTAGCTTATAGTTTTTAATTTTATTTGTTAAATATCGGTGTAAATTTTCTTCGTTTAGCTCTCCATTGTTAGTAGCGCCTTCGTAAAACAAAACATCATTAAAATCAGTGCTTCTCGTTAAGGCGCACCATATCCATTCACGGCTTACCAAATATAACTTCTCCCATTCGTGGATTGTTATTTTGCCTTTGCTTGATGCCCCCTGCGCAGAATGACAAGTGGCGCAGTAGTCGTATCTAAAATTATTATCTAAAGTGTAAATGTCGGTGGTGTATCTATCTTTTGATTTTATGTTCTCTAAAGTAACTACATTGCCTGATATATTAACTATTTTAAACCGATAATTAACATTAAACTTAGTGTTTCCAACCTTCTTATATTTCCTACATATAAGCGTTTCCCCTACTTCGTATTTATCAGTTTTACCTAGGTTGCTTCTTATGTAGTTGGATACATATTTACATCTTATGTTGGTATATGCTATGTTCTTCTCGGACGCCATTAGGTCGGCAGTCGTTTTAAAATATTTCCTTACAAATTCGGTTATAGGAATGCGGTTTATCCACATGTCGTCATACATACGGTTTAAGGTGTTGCGGTTCTCATTTGCTTTTGGGTCATCTTTAGCCCCTAGTCTCTTACAAACCTTAAGCATCATAGTGTATTTAAATATTTGGTTGATACAGTCGTCGGCGTATTCATCGGGCTTTCTGGTATTAGTTAGGTCTTCAATCGGTGGCAGTTGCTTAACATCTCCGGCGCCTATAATGATTTTATCAGGATTGCTTTTAACGAACTCTCTAATCCTATTTAAGATATATAAACTATTCATATAAATCTCGTCAAACACTATACAGTTAAATTTACTATGGTCAAACTCTGGTAGTTTCTCCCCGTCGCCAACAGGAATAGCAAAGAATTTATTTGTAGTGATTGCTTCATCGTCTATATTTTGCGATAAGCTGTTCTGCGGGACTACAAACAATGTTTTATAACCTAGCTTGCTAAAATGCTTGGCGATGTGCGACTTCCCACCCCCTGCGTATTTACTTCTTATAATAAGCGGGCTCTTTTGAGTTATTTGTTTTGCTATGCTTTCGGTGTCCCACTCGTCTTTAATTTCTAGTGTTTCGTTGGTATATTCTGGTATAGTTGTTAATATGTTTTCTTTCATTTTGCGTTGCTCTGTTGGTGGGATTATTGACTTACCTTTTTCGTGTCTCCATCCTCCGATGTTACCGTTAAATGTTATTGCTTTCTTCGCCTTGCTTAAGTGCTCGTGCCTAATTACAAAGGCATCTGTTTTAACACTCCATACATCAACTCCATTTTAATTAAATTTGTATAATCCTCTTGTATTTTATGGTTATGGATTTGTAGAAGTAACTCCTTTATGTAAGTATATCCGTTTCTTAATGCCACTCTATCGGTCACTGTTAAGCAGTAATATTTTCTGTCCAATTCCTTGTCGTCTTCGTCGTATCCGGTGATTTTATTAATTTTTCCGCCCACTTCTTGTTGATAATACAATGCTTCCCTTAAACCGTCAAAGGCAAAGCTTTTTGAAGATTTGTTCGTTCCCTTCTCTAGCAATCCAAAATTTACATTTGCTATAAGCTTCTTGATTTTAGCATCTTCTGGGAAGTGGTCTGATATTTCGGTTGCCCATAACTGTTTAATAAGCTTTGTGTAATTCACCTTATACACTCTAGAAGGTTCTTTGTAATGTAAGATTTCGCATTTGTCGGCGTAGTGCTTTAGAAACTTACCATAGACTAAACAATGTGTCTTATTAAAAAATAGCGCTTGTTCTTTAGGTTTAACTAAAAACAAAGTCAGTTCGTGAAACTTACTGTAATCGTGGGTTTTGTAATTGAAATGCTTCCATATATCAAACTGCTTAAAGACGGGAATCTCGGTAATTTGGTTGAAGGCGTGGGTGTAAGCTTTTCTTACATCTATTTCGGTGGTGGTTTCAGGCATAAACCCGTATTTGTCGTATTTCTCGGTTCTTTGGTTAAACACCTTGTAGGATTTATTCATTTCTCCCACTGGCGGGATTGTTCGGCACTCCTTAAGAATTTGTATATCGGTTTCGTTGTAATAGGATTTATGTAAGGGATTAAATAATGCCTTATTGAATTCATACATTGCTTTAGACATGTTGTTATAAATCTGTTCCGTCCTTACTGTTATAGTTCCATCAACTGAGCTCGTCACTAGATTTTGTGTTTTAATCCTGTATCTTATGCTCTTCTTTTTAATGTAGAATTTGAAATACAAATCGGAAACGATACACCCACTAAACTGGATTTGCGGTTCATACCCTGCCATCTTGCTTTCGTAAAACAAATGGGTTAAATCATTACCATCATATATTAGCGTATAATCGTCTTTTTCTCTGAATTTCTTAAGGTCATCTAATGACTGTATCATTTTACATTCAGTGGGTTCGTCATTTTCGTTTATGTGGTAATCTGGGGAAGCCTTAACTGATACATCTTGATTCTCGCGGATTGCCACCATCTGCCTTAACATTTGTAGGTTGTCGTTTGCTGTGTAGATATGATTATTTTTAACTAGGGCGTATAATGTTGGTATATGGTGGTTGTATTTAGTTGGTGAGTATTTGAATATCGGCTTTATGAATGAGTTAAATATCCTTACTTGAATGCCGTAGTGTTCAAACACCGGCACCATATCTTGTATTGATGCCCCGTTCGTTTTAAAATCCTCTTCGGTTTTATTCATCAGTTTTAACATACTTTCTTTTGTTAATCTGTTCTTCTCTCGTCTTTTTTCGCCCATTAGCGTATCCTTATACCAATCGGTTATAGTGTTAAACCAGCACTCGTTTTCTTTGTAATGCTTTACATTTATCGCTTCTTTAAAGGTTTCAAACTCGGGGTCTAAAGGCGTTTGAATGTAGATGTTATACATACTTAAATTGGCGGTATTTGTTAGTTTCTCCTGTTCCGGCTTAAAGTCTGTATCACCATCTACTTTTTCAAGGCTTTTAATTTGAATACATTCCATATATTGCGATGTATGATATAGGTCATCTTCTAAAACTGCGTCTGTGTTGAGTGTATCCATTAACTTTGTAAATGTGTTTTTAGTTTCCTTATCATATCTAAAAATTCGTTTCCCCACCAAGTCCTCTATGTATCTGGTGGATGTTACATTTGCGCTTTTAGGTTCTTTCCAAAAATAAATTAAAGGTCGGCCTTTGTGGTCTTTGAAGGCGGTTTTAATAGCGTTGTCTTTTTCTAACATTAATTTATAAAACATTACATCTATAGAGTAGATGCTGGTGCTATTTCGTCTTTTGTTTTCCTTCTTTGCTTCCCGCATTCGTTGCCCGAGTGGTTCTTTGTCGTGGTGTTTGTCGTGGATTTTGTCGTATGCTGTGTTTGCTTTCGTTTTTTGTTTGTCGGTTTTTGCGGTTATAAACTGTCTGATTAGATTGTCCGCGGTGGTGAATTGGGCTATTTTACGGTCTTCATAAAAGTTAATTAGATTTTGTATTTTTTCTCTGGTGCCTTGTGTGAGGCGATTTTTGTAGTTGTCGTAGGTTGTTTGTAGTGCTCTCGTGTTACGCTTAATATTTTTGCTCATATACAATATAATTACAATATAAATTAAATTTTCTTTTTAAATACTTTTTCTAAAGATTTTCGTGTTATGTTTAGAAACTTATTTAAAGAAATAGTATAAATATATAGTATAGTAATATGACACATTTTAAAAGTCCCGAGGATATGACAATGGACGAGATTAAGCAACAACTGGCTTTGTATCAACGGCTTTATTATAACAAGAGGAAAGAAGACGAGCAATTTATGCTGAAGAAGCGCGAGGCAAGTTTAAGGCACAACCAGAAGAAGAAGCTTAAGGAATACATAGCGGAGAATAGCTTAAGTGAAGAAGATTTGACTCCCACGCAAATTAACAAAATCATTATGGATAAGAAACCTAGCGGGAAGAAGCGCGGAGCTCCAAAATACGATATGAACGAATACAAAGTGATTATGCCCAATGCTGTATAAAATGATGATTTAATTAATTATATTAAATCATTATTTTTTGTTACTTATTTATATGAGCGAGAAGCAGAAAATTATTAATGATGTATATTTTGATAGAGCGGGGTTTGGCAGTAAATCCAGAACACTAGCGGAAGCACGGGAGAAGGACAAAACTATAACAATGGGCGATATTAACGAGTTTTTTAGAAAGAATGTTGAACAAAAAAGAAAGCCGGTAGGCCAAAACAGTTTTATCGCCCCTCATTCTGCCTACGAGTATCAGATGGATTTGTTTTTTTATAAACGATTTGGATGAACAAAAGTTTAGGGTAGGTGTTTTAATGATTGATGTTTTTGATAAGTTCATGTATGTAGTGCCGATAAAAGGCAAACAAGAAGGAGATGTAGCGAGTGGAATGATTGAATGTTTAAATAAGATGGGTAAGAAACCTCGCATAATTTATACGGACGATGAAGGCGCATTGAACAAGGAGGCAATACAAAAGTATTTGAAGGATGAGAACATAGAACATCATAGAACGAGGGCGCACCCAAATTTTAGCGAAAGAGCCATCAGAACTTTTAAAGATATGTTGTATAAGAGGGTTGAAGCGGATGAAAAGAAAGGAAAACAAAACATCCAATGGCCAGACTACATAATCAAGGGTGTTTGTAAAAATGACTTTGAACTTTTTTCGACTTTGGCTTTCTGTGTGGGGAGAAATAGCAAAGGCAAAACCACTGATGGTCATTCATGGTTCTGCAGGGGCGCCTGTATGGAGGTTTCCGTAGGAGTGGGTGCTGCTATATGCAGTTCAACCCTTTCTTCATTCAGTCGGGAAGGACATCTTTGGAAAAACACGGCGTGGGAATGTTCGGATTTAAAGCTTCCCGTCGGACTTGGAAACGGGAAAGCCCGGGTTTGAATCTTGGACACAGGCATGGCGGATTTGAATCCTTCCCCCTTCCCGTGGGACTTGGAAACGGTCATGGCTTTGGAAACGGGCATGACCGGATTTGAATCCGAGCGTGGGACTTGGAAGGAAAAAACAGGAAGGACAAGTGAAGAGACTGACTTCCATGCGCAAGGCCAGTGTTTGGAAACCACCGGGCTTGCGCTCTCAGATTATAATCCGGCTCTACAAACGCATGGCCGGATTTGAATCCTGCCCCCTTCCCGTGGGACTTGGAAACTGTCATGGCTTGGGAAACGGGCATGGCCGGATTTGAATCGGAGCTTGGGACTTGGAAGGAAGAAAAAGGAAAGACGAGTGAAGAGATTGACTTCCATGTGCAAGGCCAGTGTTTGGAAACCACCGGGCTTGCGCGCTCGGATTATAATCCGGCTCTACAAAGGCATGGCCGGATTTGAATCCTTCCCCCTTCCCGTGGGACTTGGAAACGGTCATGGCTTTGGAAACGGGCATGGTCGGATTTGAATCCGAGCGTGAAACTTGGAAGGAAGAAAAAGGAAGGACAAGTGAAGAGACTGACTTCCATGTGCAAGGCCAGTGTTTGGAAACCACCGGGCTTGTACGCTCGGATTTGAATCCGGCTGTACAAACACTGGGCCCCGCCGGGTGAAGGCCCCTCCCGGGGAGGATCCTTCACCCGGTGGGGCCGAGTGTTTGTACAGCCGGATTCAAATCCGAGCGTGCAAGCCCGGTGGTTTCCAAACACTGGCCTTGCACATTCTCTTCACTTGTCCTTCCTTTTTCTTCCTTCCAAGGGAGGGGCCCTTCGCCCGGCGGGGCCCAGTGTTTGTACAGCCGGATTCAAATCCGAGCGTACAAGCCCGGTGGTTTCCAAACACTGGCCTTGCACATGGAAGTCAGTCTCTTCACTTGTCCTTCCTTTTTCTTCCTTCCAAGGCCCACGCTCGGATTCAAATCCGGCCATGCCCGTCTCCAAGTCCCACGGGAAGGATTCAAATCCGCACAAAGACTGCCAGCTCCAATGGGATGTGTTCTCAAATTTGTCTGATGCAACAGCATGCACCGTATAAGGGGCGGACCAAACCACAGGCCGTGACCTCCCCCCCCCAAACGGGCTCTACACTGGAAGCAACAGGCCCCGCAATTGTAAAGACGTTTGAGTCCCACACCGGGTTGAGGCTGCTAGAGGGTGGCAAGGCGGATGGGGTATGCCTTTCGAATTATTCAGGGGAAAGGTTCTAGCCGGGAGATTCTGCAGACCGGGCCTGCAAAGGAAAGGGTTCAATGCGTGGCAGCCGGCAGCCGCTGCAATTCCCTACTCCCTTAACCCGGCAGCCCGGTCCCAAACTCGACACCCTGAAGCCCCTCAAGCATCCCCCTTCTTTGAAGCCCTTCTACCCGCCCTACATCATCAAAAAGCATCTCCAAACCCCTGAACCCATAGCCTCATAACCTTCTAGACCCCAGGCTCCACGAGCACAACCTCTAGATGCAGAACTTTTCAACCCCCCCCCCCCCCCCCAACCAGAAACCCAAAGTCGAAAAAAGTTCAAAGTCATTTTTACAAACCCCCTTGATATATTAGAAATATTATTAACCTATAATAATCAAATGAAGCACTCGGCCACGGGATTTACGCCGAAAGAAGCCCGAAAACCCAGTAACCAATTCAAAGTGAAACTAAATTTAACGATGAAGGGCAAAAAGAACCGCGTTTATCCTGAACTAAATGTAGGAGACGAGGTTAAGATATTTAGGAAGCGAAAACCAAATGAAAAAGAAAGAGTGGGAAATTACAGCCAAAATATTTATACCATAGAAAGCATTGAAAACAAATTAGGTCAAAATTATTACAGAGTTGAAGGTATCCCAAGTCGTTCCTATCTTCGTTTTGAGCTGTTGAAGGTATGAAGGTGTTAAATGGTGAAGAAAAGACCATTAAAGAGATATTCGCAATAACATTTATGGAAGAAAGCAAATACACGAAAGGAAAAATCTACAAGCTAATAGACAAGGGATACAACAAATGTTATATAGGCTCAACGACCGAAACGCTTTCCAACAGGATGGCCAAGCACCGCAACTCTTACAAACGCTATTTTAATAATGATGCCCAACGGACATCTTGCTTTGACATTTTTGACGAGTTCGGAATGCAAAATTGTAAAATTGAACTGATTGAAAACTACCCCTGTATATCCAAGGAAGAACTGACAGCAAGAGAAGGATACCATATTAAGAACGCTGAATGCGTAAATAAACTAATTGCGGGGAGGAAGCAAAAGGAATACTACAAAGACACACAAGAACAAAGACTAGAGTATGCCAAGAAATACAGACAGCAGAATGCGGAAAAGCTTAAAGAAAAAGAGAAGGCATACAGAGAAAGCCACAAACGAGAGAAGGCCGAAAGCGACAAGCTATACAAAGAGAAAAATAAACAAGCCATTAGTGAGCAAAACAAACTGTGGCGTGAGCAGAACCAAGAAAAACTCAAGGAAACAAACAAACAATATAGGTTAATGAACCAAGAAAAAATTAGAGCACGAAAAACCCAACGCGTGTTATGTGAATGTGGTTGTTATATAAGCAGGGATAATTTAGCTCGACATAGGCTGTCTCTGAAGCATTTACAGACGTTATAGTTAAGGAAATAATACGCGAATGTTTTGATTTTTGGCTGGTAGGTTGGAGGGGTTATTACAATACAACAACCGAAGAAATTATGGAGTATGTAGAGTATGTGTTTTCGCTATAATTTAACAACCATAACATTATTAATTACATATAATGTTATGTTTGTAGCCATCCTAAACCCCAAAATTCAGTAACCTGCTTCTTTATGGTGTTCCTAAAATTGGCTGTTTGGTGTTCCTAAAACTGGGATTTGGAGGCCCGAGTTGGGGTTTTGGGTGGTCAAAAATGAGCTAAAAATCCCTTATTTAGGTGGCGGGAAGCGAAAAAGGGGAACAGGTGAACAGCAACCACCCGACTAGGTGAACAGCAACCCCCCAACTAGGTGAACAGTCTAATTTAGATTAGATACAGCACCTAAAGGGGAACAGGCGAAATTACACGAATGTTTTTGCGCTTTTGGTTACTACCTTATCCCCAAACCTTATTCCTATTATTGTTATTTTATTAGAGAATACCATTTCCATTTTCAAGGGTTAGGGTTTTCGGGTTGGGAATATGGGTTTTTTCTATGGGGGTGTTGGTGTGGGTCTTCTGGTGGTTTCATCTTGTGGGTTAATGGTTGAAACGAAGGAGTAGCAAAACTTACGGGGTTGAAATTGAAGTGTTTGAAAGTGAAAAATGTTGTTGTTATGCTTGTTGAAAAAGGTCTGTGTTGAAATGAGAAAATAATTTGTTTTTTGCGATATATCATTAGAGAAGACCACTTCCATTTTCATTTTTAATATCTGAGTTTGGATTATTGAGTGAAGTTTTGGGTGAAATGTTTAGGTGCTTTCAAAATAGTTCAAAAATTGTTGAAAATACTTTGACTGGTTTAGTATATGAAACGGATGAGTAGCAAAAATGTAGGGGTAAAAATTGACATTTTTGAGGTGAAAATATGGTTTTGGTATGCTTGTAGAAAATGCGAAATTAATGTTTTTGGTGAAAGTGGTTAGCGCTTTCATTTTGGTCAAAAATGAGGTAAAATTTTGAAAAAATGAAGATTTTTGCGTTGGTATGCTGGTTGAATTTTTCTAGGAAGATTTCAATGATTTTTACTGTAATTGGTATGCGGATTGAAAAAATGAGGTGTAAAAATGATTGAAAATTGGTGTTTGGCCGTGGGGGGGGGGGGGCATCGGGTGGTGCCAAATGAAAATGGAAATGGTATCCACTAACTCTTTGGGGGGGGGGATACCATGGGGAGGGGGGGGGGGGGCTGGCGAACCGAGAGCCGGGATCATATATTGGGTGTTGTTTGGGGGATATGCATCACACCCCTAAGCCCGAGCCTAAACCCTAAGCCCGAAGCCCTGATCCCTAAACCCAAAACCCACAGGTGATCGGAGAAGACCACTTGGACATGCCTGTGGCGGAAATCTTTGGCGATGGGGCCCTGGAGTGGTTTGGCGGGAAGCGGCTGCGGCAATTTCTGCAGGCTTCCTGGGTTTAGGGTTTCGGGTTTAGGGTTTAGAGTTTAGGGCTTGCACTAGTTACGTGGGCTTTAAGGCATGATTGCAGGGGGCCCCAGCACAAGACAATGGGGTACACGGACCCTTAAACCACCCTAGAAGCCCTAACCCATGCCGCTGACCCAATAAACCCTGGACACCCCTCGATTGTGTAGGCTGAACCCCCAAACACGAGCCCCCTGAACCCCGTTTTTTTTGTTGAGAGAGGGCATCATTGTCTAACTTACTAGTTCTTAGTAGGTGATGATGGAGTTTGGTACCTCGTATACCCCAGACTACATAACGCTTTAAGGGAGCGAAGAGCCAGAATGCTCTTGTGTTTAGGGTTTAGGGTTTAGGGTTTAGGGTTTAGGGTTTAGGGGAGTGTGTGGGGGGACTAGACTGGCACCGAAAGGCTGGGGTGTTTCTTAAAAGGTTGCGTCGGAGTTGTAGCTGATTGAGCATTTTCCTGGCCTAAGGAGATGTGGGGGTTTAGGGTGTAGGGTTTAGGGTTTAGGGTTTAGGGTTTAGGGTTTAGGGTTTAGGCCTTCGTTTCTGCATGCGGGGTTTGTATAGGTATCGGGTTCAGGGTTTACTTGGAGGTTCATGATGTTCATGGTACTTAGTAACAAACTATAGCTGTACGTATAACTGTAATTTGCTGATAACCATATTAGGGAACTTAAGGGTCTTGTAAGTTGGTTATAGGTAGAGTTATAACTAGTGAATAAGTACCCTGACCCCTAAACCCTAAGCCCCCAAACCCTAAACCCTAAGCCCTAAACCCTGTTGGTTAAGAAGTACCAGGAGGGTCTTGGGCTCTGCACAGGAAACGGTCTTGGAGCAGAAGTTTGCCAAGAATCTGTCGCGGACCGATCAGTGGCGCCGGTCTTTGACGGATGTCTTGAGCTGACCAGGGTCAAGGAGCTCGTGACCCTAAACCCTAAACCCTAAACCCTACACCCATTGATTCAAGCTTCAGGGGTCTGTGTCGGAAGCCACCCAGTGGCCTACAGATCTCATCACGAACAAACAAAGCAAATTTCGCGGGGTCGCTGAGGCTGCAGGCGCGTCGGAACCCTTAAACCCTTAAACCCTTAAACCCTTAAACCCTTAAACCCTTAAACCCTTAAACCCTTAAACCCTTAAACCCTTAAACCCTTAAACCCTTAAACCCTTAAACCCTAAACCCTAAACCCTAAACCCTTAAACCCTAAACCCTAAACCCTAAACCCCGTAAAGATCACCAAGATGGCCGAACGTGAGCCGGACATCCTCACGGGGCATTGCTCTGGATGAGGACAAACAGGGCATCCTCGCAGACACTGCGAGGCGACTCTAGACTATCTTGGCAGCCCAGTGGTACCCTTTGCCCTTGTTTTTTGGTTCTGGCTTCCCTTTAAAAGTCAGCAACCAACAAAACAGGGTGCCCTTATGATAATATGGTTACTGGGCTACGAAGCTATGCTTAACCTGCTGGAGAAGTTCATAAAACAAAGAGCACCTTGCAATCATCGTGACCATGTTTCAGTTGCTGGCCTCCTCCAGACCGACCTTCAAAAGGAAAAAAAAGGGTTGGAAGAATTAAACTGATCCCCTTAGGGTCCCTATATAAATTGTACAACCCTAAACCCTAAACCCTAAACCCTAAACCCTAAACCCTAAACCCTAAACCCTAAACCCTAAACCCTAAACCCTAAACCCTAAATTTGGGCCCCGTTTTTTCGTTGCCATTATCATGAAATATCTCCTTAAGCAACTCCAAGCTCTTGAGGAGGGACTAGGGTTTAGGGTTTAGGGTTTAGGGTTCAGGGTCTAGGGTTCAGGGTTTAGGGTTTAGGGTTTAGGGATTGGGGGTTAGGGTTCTGGGTTCTGGGTTCAGGGTTTGGGGTTTAGGGTTCTGGGTTTAGGGTTTAGGGTTTAGGGTTTAGGCTCTAGTTAAAGCCTAAACCCGAAGCCCTACCAATGAAGAGGGTCTCTCGATGCACTCCGCCCCGCGGCCCAAGGAGTTGCGGTAGCTGTGGACCCTGAAGCTCCAGGGTGTGAGTCGGGTTTAGGGTTTAGGGTTTAGGGTTTAGGGTGTTGGGGCTCTCGGTAGCCCAGGGGTACCCTTTTTTGCCAACCCCCAAAAACGTTGCCCTTTATGATCGTGTGGTTACTGGGCTACCCAGGCTTGGTGTGGTTGTTCTCAGGATTTTGGGGAGTTTGCGGCCTCGGCCGGCTTAGGAGAGGCCTCCTAGTAGCAGGGCTCGATGACGTCCTTCGCGCAGCGCCTGCAGCAACAGAGCCTGGCCTCACGGGAGCGGTTAATCGTGGAGGAGCGACAAGAGGTCAAGGAGTGGGTTGCCGCATCTGTGGCTCGCGTGGAGAAGCCTGCGAGGCTGCGAGTTGGCGTGCGGAATTCTCTACGAATTGCGTGAGTTTGCCATTGCCCAAAACGTCGCATTTGCAGCTTGAACTTGGACAGCCGGTTGCTGACTTCTTGCGCCAGGCCCTGCTGCAGGCTTTATAGAACCATGGCTTTAGCCGTCTTGACATGGAGCCTTTTACTGACGGCATGAATATGAGCTGCTTCAAAGTCACCGTTTCCTGGGATGGTCCTGCCGCAGTTCCTTGCCAGGAGCCGGCAGGTGCACGTGGCGACAGTTCCGGCTTCGTCGGCTCCTGTGGCGTTTGTCATGAAGATCGTGCCCTGGTTGTGTTGGCTCCATGCGGTCACGCGCTTTGCCAAGGATGCCGGCAACAGCTGTGGGGCCAGCCGTGCCCCTTCTGCCGGCAGCCCGTGCAAGCAGTGACACACGGCTTCTTCATGGGCTAAATCCGGGAGGAAGTGATTAATGCGGATAGCCTGACTGAGTAAAATACCAATGTACCCCATACTTGCTAGTCATCCCCATAAATTCCCTCTCTACCATTACGCAGAAAGTTGTACAGAGCTATGTCGATGGCTTGTGCCAGCTGCAGAAGACCAGCCGCGGCAACTGGGGTCGCGAGAGCCTCGTTCCACGCACTGGGACGTGGGTGCGGGGTCGAAGAGCTGTAAGGCGAGTTCCTGCAATTCATGTGTACGTAAGGCTTCACACGGTGAGGCAGGAGATTGGGATGAGGAGAGCTGGGTGATCAGGATGGTGGGAAATGATGACAGCCTACCTTAAGAACCTGGAACCAGATTTCGGCTGATGATGCTGAAGCTGCTTTAAAGAGGTTCTTCAGGGAGACGACAAGCAAATCTACGCAGAAGAAGGATGGCTTCCCTACCCCTAAACCCTAAACCCTAAACCCTAAACCCTAAACCCTAAACCCTAAACCCTAAACCCTAAACCCTAAACCCTAAAACTAAACCCCCCCCCCCCTTCACTCGGGACCGGTACTGCTCCCGAAAGGGTCCCAGGCCACGGGGTGCAGGCAGCCCATGGACCCCCCTTGACCTGGGGTTTAGGGTTTGGGGTTTAGGTGGGTTTAGGGTTTAGGGTTTGGGGTTTGGGGTTTGGGGTTTAGGGTTTGGGGTTTAGGGCTTAGGGTTTAGGGTTTAGGGTTTAGGGTGTGGGTTTAGGCCTAAACCCTCTAAAAGGAAAAGGTTAGGGTGCCCGCTGGCACGGTGTGGGGTGGAAGAAAGGTGCTGGCCAGGCCCCCTGATGCAGCTGTCGAGCCTCTGGTGCATCCTAATCTTCACATCATCTGCGCCATACTGCAGAAAACCCTAACCCCCAAACCCCAAACCCTAAACCCTAAACCCTAAACCTTATAAACCCTAAACCCTAAACCCCCCAACCCTTCCCTGAAGGAGGAACAAGGGCCTCCCTGGGCTCCTTCTGCGGAGCAGTTTTCAACGCAAAATCCGGCCAAGACTGGAGCCCTGGCAACCTGGCTTCGGGTTTGTTGGTGTTTTTTAGGGTTTTTTTGGGGTTTTTTCAGGGTTTTTCGGGTTTTTAGGGTGTTGTAGGGCTTAAGGCTTAGGGCTTGGGGTTTAATTAGGGTTTAGGGTTTAGAGGGTTTAGAGGGTGTAGAGGGTTTAGAGCTTGTTTAGGGTTTAGAATTTATAGTGTTTAGGGTTTGGCTAGCGTTAAGACGTTCATTCTGTGGTAAACATTGTAGATGATCACTTTAATTCTCTAGCGATTTTGGAGCGATTTCGGAGTGATTTTGTGGAGTGATTTTGGAGCGATTTCGGAGTGATTCGGAATTTTGGAATGACGCTAGAAAAAAATTGGTTTGCGCGAGATTCAAGCTTTTTCCAGGGCGTGGAGCGATTTCGGAGTGATCTTGGAGCGATTTTGGAGCGATTTCGGAGCGCTTTCGGAGCGCTTTCGGGGTGATCTCGGAGCGACCCTTGAAAACAATCACTATCAAGAATCACTTCAAAATCACTCGAAAAACACTAAAAAATTCTTTCCAAGATGGCCACAGTGTTTACCACAAATGAAAGTCATAAGGCTAGCGTTCAGTGCGTCATAGGGCGTATGGCTTTTAGGGCCATGTTAGGCATCAGGGGTTCGTGTTTAGGGTTTTTTGGCCCAAAACCTAGGGGCTTAGGGTTTAGCGCTAGGGCTTTTGGGGTTTCGGCTTTCGAGGTTGTAGGGCCTTAGGGTTCAGGGTTTCGGAGGTTGCAGTTCCGGGCTTGGAGGCTTCCAGGGCTTTTGCTCAAAGGCTCCATCGCAGTTCTTTTGTCCTTGCAGGCCTCGCATTCCTGGAGTGTTTGCTAGGGACTGGCCCTAAACCCGAAACCTTTGGTCCTCATTGGGATTGAGGCTGTGGGGTTTGGGAGGTGCAGGCCTGAAATGAGCTTAGGCAATCGAGGGCTTGCACCGCAAGCCCCGAATCCGAAGCCTGGTAGGGTTTAGGCTTTAGTTGGGTTTAGGGTTCAGGGTTCAGGGTTCAGGGTTTAGGGTTTAGGGTTTAGGGTTTAGGGTTTAGGGTTTAGGGTGTAGGCTTTAGATAGGGTTTAGGGTACCAGAAGCCCGCAGCCCCTTCTCTCGGATTTCCAACACCGCCGAGATACTGAGCAGCATGGCATGCTCGCGCCGGCGCGAGGGCTGGAGAAGCCGAGCACGAGACCGAATCCCTGCGCAGCTTGAAAACAAAGCCCCCTCATCAGGGTTTAGGGTTTAGGGTTTAGGGTTTAGGGTTTAGGGTTTAGGGTTTAGGGTTTAGGGTCTTGGGCTTTACCATGAGCCCAAACTTCTCATATACTTGCAGCACCCCGCAAAGTAGACCGCTCAGATGGGTATATCATATTGGAAGAAGTGGATTGATTCCTAAACCCTAAACCCTAAACCCTAAACCCTAAACCCGATTCTGGAAATGGAAAAAGCGCCCTCAGAACTGGGAGTCGCAGCTTAGTGGTTGGGTTTTGTGGTTGTGGGGTTTGGGGTTTAGGGTTTCGGGTTTCGGGTTTCGGGTTCTTGTAACGGAGGCATCCTCATTCCTTCTTCGTTGAGAAGGTTGGGATCCGTTAAGAGCCTATACAATACAAAGGCTACACTACAGTTTAGGTATACGGTTTCGGGTTTACGGTTTGGGGGTGAGGGGGCGCATCCCTGTGAGCAGCAGCGAAGCAGACGCCGGGGCTTTCGGCAAGGGCCTCTGAACCAAACTACTTGAGGGGCATAAGGAGGGACCCTGGAAGGGACCCTCAATCGCATTC
This sequence comes from Symbiodinium natans, assembly GCA_905221605.1. Lineage (NCBI taxonomy): Eukaryota > Dinophyceae > Suessiales > Symbiodiniaceae > Symbiodinium > Symbiodinium natans. Next base: position 116,504 of record CAJNDS010002501.1, on the reverse strand, counting down.
CCCTACATAGCCCTAATAACGGTTTAGGGTTTAGGGTTTAGGGTTTAGGGTTTAGGGCCCTTACTTTAGTCTCTTGAACTACACCAATCCTAGCCTCCAATGCCAGGTCCTGAAGCAGCGGCCGCGCAAAACCAGGCTGGATAAATGTGCACCTTAGTAGCTGACTAGGTAGCCTTTAGGGTTTATAGGGTTTATAGGGTTTATAGGGTTTATAGGGTTTATAGGGTTTATAGGGTTTATAGGGTTTATAGGGTTTAGGGTTAGGGTTTAGGGTTTAGGGTTTAGGGTTTAGGGTTTAGGGTTTAGGGTTTAGGGTTTAGGGTTTAGGGTTTAGGGTTTAGGGTTTAAGGTTTAGGGTTTAGGGTTTACGGTGTGTCAGGGGAGGGCGCGCGCTCGGGTGTGAAACACCCCGGGCCGCGCACTCGCGTTGCCCGTCAACCCACCCCGGCCACCCAAACTATACTCGATTAGGGTTTAGGGTTTATGGAATTTATTTTCTTGTGCCCTGATGCTTGCTTTGATGTTTTTAAAGTTGCGCTGTTAGAGTTTAAGCTGGGGTTGGGGCGCCTCGGCCCTTTTCGGGCCTTCGGCGTGTCAGGGCCCGTAGAGGCCCTTATTTATTTGAAGGTCAGGGAAACCCTTTGTGCCTGCTCCTGGATTCCCCTTTTAAGGGCCTGAAGCCTTTTGGTGGCTCTTGGGGCCTTTTGGGGGCTTCTTGGGGGCTTTCCTGGCCCTTCCGGGGTAAAATGAAGGGGTGCCCAAAACCATCGATTTCAGTACAAAAAAATCGCATTCTTCATTGCGGGTACAGGCATCCTGGGGTCCCCCCCCCCTTCTTTTAGGGGGCCGTTTGAAGTCTTTTGAAGCCTTTTGGTGGCTCTTGGGGTCTCTCGGGGCCCTGTTCGGACCTTCGGCGTGTCAGGGGCCGTAGAGGCTTTATTCATTTGAAGGTCAGGGAACCTATTAGTTTTTTTTCGCCAATGAGTATTTCAATCGCTAGGGTTTAAGCTGGGGTTCGGGGTAGCCTCGGCCCTTTTCGGGCCTTCGGCATGTTAGGGCCCGTAGAGGCCCTTATTTGCTTGAAGGCCTTCGCAGGGTTTTGCGGTGTTAGGGTTTAAGCTGGGGTTCGGGGTAGCCTCGGCCCTTTTCGGGCTTTTGGCACGTCAGGGCCCGTAAAGGCTTCCTGGATCTCGCCCTGAATTAGGGGCCGCTGCCCCTTGTCCGGGGGGCCTTTGGCCTTTGACCCACAAAACCATTGCGGGGCTGGGTCTGGGCCCGGGGCCGGGGGCCCTTGGCCCGGATACGCCTTGGCTTGGGGGCGCTTGGCCTAAGGCAGGTCGGAGGGCCCTTGGGCCGAACTCCTGCCTCAGCGATTTGGGCCAAGGTTACTTGGGTTGGGGCTTGGCCCTGGGGGCGCTTGGGTTCGGGGGTCCTTGGCCCGGGGGGCCGTGGCGGGGGCCCTTGGCCCGGGAGTTCTGGGTTCGAAAATCCCTCAAAAACCCTAAATTGAGCAACCCGCCTGCCTTCGCCAGGGGGCCCCCGGGGGGCGGGGGCCGGCAAACCCTGAACCCAAAACCCTGAACCACGTCCAGAGGAAAAGGGTTACGATTTGGGGTTATACTTTAGCTACGCTAAAGGTGTTCTGGGTGCCGGCCATCCCTTAGGCCGAGTACTGACGTTGTCGTAAACAAGGCCGATGTCCGTTGGCCTGTCCAGGACAGACGGTGAGGCTTAACCCTCACCTTTCCGTTTCCTGGACTAGGCCTTGCAGCCTTGCCTTCCTAGCCCTAAACCCTAAACCCTAAACCCTAAACCCTAAGCCCTAAACCCTAAACCCTAAACCCTAAACCCTAAACCCTAATCGAAAGGGCCCCTCAAGCCCAAAGCATCGCTGGCAGGCTACACGCCCCTTGCCGAAGTCTGCCTCACTTCCCAGCCTCCGGCGGCGGGCCCCAGCCGTGGCAGTTAGGCCTGGTGAAGATGGAGAGCTGGGATTTGGTAGGGTTTAGGGTTTAGGGTTTAGGGTTTAGGGTTTAGGGTTCAGGGTTCAGGGTTCAGGGTTTCTTAGGGTTGGCGGTTGAGGGTTTAGGTTTCAGCGGCTTCAGGGTTTTGGTTTTGGGGTGTTTGAGACAGCCTGGGCTCGTTTAGGGCTTTAGGGTTTAGGTTGAGCCCTAAACCCTAAACCCTAAACCCTCAACCCTCAACCCTCAACCCTCAACCCTCAACCCTCAACCCTCAACCCTAAACCCTAAACCCTAAACCCTAAACCCTAAGGGGTTTTGGGGCTTCTGGAGCCTCTTGGGGCTTGAGGGGGTTAACGGCTGTCAGTTTGTCTGGGTCACAGACTATCCACCCTAAACCCTAAACCTGAAAACCCTTTCGTTTTTGTGTGTTGCGGGCTGTAACATGTATTTGGGGCTTTATTACCTACGAACTGCGAAAGCTTGCGATGCAAATGCAGGAGCACAATCCTCGACGCCCGTGCCCTTGAGCTTTTTGGATTGATGAATTTGTGGCTTCCAAGGCGAAGCACCCCGCCCTTCAAGACGAACTGGGTGCGGGCCCTATCTGGGTTTTAGGGTTCAGGGTTTGGGTTTAGGGTTTAGGGCTAGTATTCGGCCTAAAGTCGCCTCAAGTTCTCAAGACCAAAGCCGGAAGTTTCAGTCTTGAATGCGGAACAAGGCATCTCAGTCCTAGTCACCGAACCTCCTGGATGAGCTGAGGTTTGATTCATGGGCCCTTCGTATGGTCGCTTACCCCTGCTACTAGAGATCCGAAGTATGGGCCCTTCTTATTTAGCGTGTATATAAGGGTTCAGATGAAGGGCCCGTACTTAGAATCTCAGATATGATGTTTTTTGTTTTTTTGGGGGGGACGCCAAGGCTTCAGGCCTTGGGACCCAACATGTTGGAGACTGCATGCCAAATGCTCTGCCAACGACAGAATACGGCAACCGAATCATGAATCTAAACCCCAGAAGTTTTTTAAGAAGATGATATGTACTTTCCAGGTTCTGCTCAGCCTAATTTCTAAACCCTAAACCCTAAACCCTACATCCCCCAGTGTGCGCTGTGCGCATGGAAGACAGGCCACCATGGTGCCTCGCCGTCCGGTGGACGGAAAGTGAAGGCCGTGTGAGGGTTGCGGACGGCTGCTGCGGTTTAGGTTCAGGGTTTAGGGTTAGGGTTTAGGACTACGTGGTAGCCCAGTGGGACCCTTACTCCCTTTCCCTTTTTTTAGTTCAAGGCTCCCTTATAAAAGTAACAGCCCCCAAAAAGGGTGCCCTTGTTAGAATATGGTTTCTGGGCTACGGGGGCTATGCACCCTGTACACCGTCAACCCTAAGCCCGCATAAATTATCTATAAAACTCTCAACTCCTAAAGCCTCTGCACCACAAAAACAAAAACCCCCAAGCCCTCCAGTTTCAGGGTTTTTGGCTTCAAGCGATGCAAGTCCTGCACCGGAATCCCTAGAAACCCAAGCTTTGAGCACTCAAAGCCTTGCAGGCCTGAAAACTGAAACGACAGGGGAAGCAAAGGTTTGAGGGTTTAGTGTTTAGGGTTGAGGGGTTTAGTCTTTCCGCTCGGATCTTGGCAAGGCTTTGATTTGGGGGCCCTGAACCCTAAACTCCCGAAACCCCTAAACCCCTAAACCCCTGAACCCCTAAACCCCTGAACCCCTGAACCCCGAAACCCCTCTGAACCCCTAAACAATTAACCCTCAAAAGAAGAAGCCCTAAACCCTAAACCCTAAACCCTAAACCCTAAACCCTAAACCCTAAACCCTAAACCCTAAACCCTAAACCCTAAACCCTAAACCCTAAACCCTAAACCCTAAACCCTAAACCGTCCAAAAGAAGAAGAGAAGGGGTGGGCTTGAGTCGGCTCTTAGGCTTAAGAGGGGCTCCCGTTCGCTCTTCGCCAGTGCGCCAGGACGCAGGATGAACAGCGCGACAGCTCAAGCTGTCCTGTAGGATGTATGCAGCCTTGCCACGCAGGTTTAGGGTTCATAAACCCTATACAAACCCTAGTTAGGGTTTGGGGTTTAGGGTTTAGGAATTATAGGGTTTAGGGTTTAGGACCCTGAGAGCTGCAGCCCCGCTTGTGTCTGAGCACGACAAGTGGCAAGGCTGTGTCTGTTTCACTCCATCGGTCGTACCCTAAACCCTAAACCCTAAACCCTAAACCCTAAACCCTAAACCCTAAACCCTAAACCCTAAACCCTAAACCCTAAACCCTAAACCCTAAACCCTAAACCCTATCGTGGTTTAGGGCTTATAGGAGGTTCAGGCATCTGTACTGAGCAAGGCGCAGCTTGTTCTATTCTCGTTACTATGTGGGGCGCCATCTAAAAACTCTTAGCTAGCGCTTGGGGTTTAGGTAAAAATGTGCTGGTAATTGCATACTCCTTTTTTATGTGGGTCCAACTTTTTGGGGGTATTGGGGTTGCAAGAGAGGTGTTGGCATCCACTAGCATCTTGGGTTTTTAGGGGCACATAGAGGTTCAGGGTTTCTTAGTAGCTGAGTAGGCAACCTTTAGCCTTTTGGGGTAATTATAATGCTACCATTTCTAAAAGGTTAACTGTTTTTGGCCCAGGGCACTCAGCAACTAGGGTTCATAGGGTTCAAGGCCGACTATTGGCTGGAGAAGCTCACGTCTCACTGCGTCTCAGCACCCTCGCTGACTTTGTTTTGCAGCGGATCTACACCCACCACCCTAAACCCCTGAACCCCTAAAAACCCTAAACCCTAAACCACAGCTCTGCCCCTCAGCCGAACATGACCCACTATGGATTCAGGGTGTCGGGTTGAGAGCCCTAAGGCCTAAGAAAACCGCTGACACCCGCCTAGCCTCCTAAGCTTAGGGTTTAGGGTTTAGGGTTTACTGGTTCTTAGTAGGAAGGATTAGTACCCTAAACAATCCCTGTAGGAGAGTATTTCCCCCCAAATTTAGTATAGGGAAAGTTGGAAGGATTAGTACCCCCAACAATCCCTTAAGGGTCGGATAATGGGGGAGACATAGTAAGTCCCAGCCCCCGGAACAATGCCCAACTCTCGGGGGCATCCTTGCAAATAGGGCTTGTTTTTAGGGCTTAGGGTTGTTTAGGGTTTAGGGGTTAAGGTTTAGGTTTGAAGGTTTTGGTTTCAGCGTTCAGGGGCTTGCCGGCTTATGGCTTAGGGTTTAGCCCGTGGGTCCTTGGGATACTCAACTCTAAGCCCTAAACCCTAAACCCTAAACCTCTTTGTTCTACTTTGGCTTTAAAGGGCCAACCTCGCCGAATACAGTGCCTTACGCATTGGCACACATAAGACTTAGCATGGGTTTAGGGTTCAGGGTTCGGGTTTAGAGGTTAGGGTTTAGGGTTTAGGGTTTAGGGTTTAGGGTTTAGGGTTTAGGGGAGTGTGAGTTTCAGGTTTTTGTTTGGCAGAGTTCGGGGTTGAACCTTTTAGAGGAGCAAGACACCCCGGATTGCCGGTTGCGCAATCTCCGGATGCCGTCTGAACACGCCTGGAAGCAAGCACAATAATTGTTGGGGTTGTGGGATGTGGACCGAAAACCCTCACTCGTAAACGTCCTGCTTTAAATTTTAGGGTGTGAGAGTGCCGAGGGTTGAGGGGCTAGTGTTTAGGGTTTAGGGCGAACTAACTAAGTTGCCTGGAGCCAAAAAGGGCTGGAGCTGAAAGGGGGCAAACATCCAACCTCACCTGCTGCCTCAACCCTAAGCCCTTAACCTTGAGCCCTAAACCCTAAGCCCCAAGCCCCAAGCCGTAAACCCCAAGCACGAATCCCACACCCTAACCCTGAACCCCAGACCCCTAAGCCCTAAAACCTTCAACCCCGACACTGGTGGAAGATCCCAAGAACACAGAGGCCCCACCCGGCCAAGTAGGAATCCAAAGTGGATCGCCGCGCAGAGGCGCCCTTCAGAGAGCATTGAGGGCAAAGGCTGTTTAGGGTTCCGAGTTTAGGGCTCAGGGCTCAGGGCTAAGGGTTTAGGGTCTAGGGGTTTAGGGTTTCGGGTTTAGGGGTTTTGGATTTTGGGTTTAGGGGCTCAAGGGGGGTTTTGGTGCTTTGGATAGGCCTTTCGGATTCATCGGAATCCTAATCCGTTTAGAGAATTAAAGGGCTTAGGGTCAAATCTGAAACCCAAAGCTCAAACCCCAACCCTCAACCCGAAACCCGAAACCCTAAACCGGGCTTAGGGTTCTATAACCCGGGCACCCCACAGGATCTGACTCCTCTGAGGGGACTCCGTTTCACCCGGGCCCTTCAAGAAGGGCCAGTTCGACCCCTCAACCCTAAACCCTAAACCCTAGACCCTAAACCCTTAACCCTTAACCCTGAACCCTTCAAGAAGGGCCAGTTCTACTGCTGCACGAGGTCAAGGCTCAGTTGGTTTCTGAGTCAGGGATGGCCCTGGTCTACGAGGATGTCCTTCAGGACCCTAAACCCTAAACCCTGAAAGTAGTAGTCCCGAAAAGTTGAGCAGTTAACTGCATTTATAATGCTGTTTTTGGGCTTTGCGTAGGCGATTGCCGTTTTGCAGGCTTCGTAGGCTAAGTATCACAGGTAGCAAACATGTCTGCACCTATGTATGCACGCATGTATGTATGTATGTATGTATGTATGTATGTACGTACGTACGTATGTATGTATGTATGTATATATATTCATGTAGGTATGTTGTATGTATACATGTTTGTATGCATGTACGTATATACATATGTGTACGTATGTGTAGGTATGTGTACGTATGTGTACGTATGTGTACATATGTGTACGTTTATGTACGTATGTACGTATGTGCGCATGTGCGCATGTGCGTATGTATGTATGTATGTATGCATGCATGTACGTATGTGTGTATGTGTGTATGTGTGTATGTGTGTATGTGTGTACGTGTGTGTGTGTATACACATATTTTGGTTGCATTGGGCACCACCAGGGCCCCATCGGCAACTTTGCATTGGGAGCCTCCTCGTTACGAGCCCTAAACCCTAAACCCTAAACCCTAAACCCTAAACCCTAAACCCTAAGCCTTACACCCTAAATCCTAAACCCTAAACCCTAAACCCTGAACCCGTTGTTTGGGGCTTCATCCCTGCAGCCTCATGGAAGAGCCAGAAGCTCACTCTTGTTTTGCACCTGACAAGCACAAATCGCCTGAAGAAATCACCGCCCGTCGGGGCATGATGGGTTTAGGGTTTAGGGTTTAGGGTTCAGGGTTCAGGGTTTAGGGTGAAGGAGTCTCACTGAGCGTCCGGGGCTTGACATAAATCTTTAGGCCCAAGCCCCGAACCCTGCGACTCCCTGCGCAGTAATCTCCAAATCACCAGATGAAGCCAAAGCCCTAAACCCTAAACCCTCGAGAGAAGAGCTAGGATGCTCCCCAGTAGTACCCTTATTCCCTTTTTTGGGTGTTTTAGGTTACCTTACAAACCCCTTTTAAAGCAAAAAACGGCCCCCCTTTTTTTCTCCAAGGTTACTGGGCATCCTAGAGACCCTCTAAACCCTAAACCCTAAACCCTAAACCCTAAACCCTAAACCCTAAACCCTAAACCCTAAACCCTAAACCCTAAACCCTAAACCCTAAACCCTAAACCCTAAACCCTAAACCCTAAACCCTAAACCCTAAACTAAACCCTAAACCCTAGAGGGCATCCCTAGAGACTGACTTCCCGGAAGCTCCGGTCAGTTGAGCCCCCTGTTTCGTGATTGCTTGTCCTAAGGGTCCCCGTACCCCATTTGTTATATACTTGGGCATGAGAGTCCCTTTTTTGCCCTACACCCTAAACCCTAAACCCTAAACCCTAAACCCTTTTCCCTTTTCCCTACACCCTAAACCCTAAACCCTCAACCCTAAACCCTAAACCTAAACCCTAAGCCCTAAACCCCCCATTTAGTTACATGGACTTCCACAACCTTCGGAATAAGGACCCAAAGAGTTGTAATTCCGAGTTTGGGGTTTAGGGTTTAGGGTTACTGTAATTCTGAGTCGACGCCCTAAAAGGGGGCCTATTGCCCTATTAGAGCGGTTTAGGGTTTAGGGTGTAGGGTTTAGGGTTTAGGGTTTCGGGCGCCGAGGTGGTTGTGAAGAGCCTCGGGGACACTCTCACGCAGGATGACGCGCTGCCCCTGACTCAGAGCAAAGGCGTGGGAGGAACCCAAAACCCTAAACCCTAAACCCTAAACCCTAAACCCTAAACCCTAAACCCCAAACAAAGACCCTTTCGTTTCGGGCCTTTGGGATCATGACAGCGCTCTTGTCTCCCCTTACAGTCCACTTCGCTGTTTTCCGACTTGCAATCTTCTGTAACATACGGTAAATTGCCACAACAAGTTGGAGCATCCTTGTCCCCATACCCCAAAAGGTATGCTAAAGGGAATCCCAGCTCCAATCATCCTAAACCATGTTCCAACTTTCTGGAGTTTACTGTAACACATAAATAGAATACGCATGCAAACTTGTATAATCAATGAAAGCATCTGTATATATAAGTATATATGTATATATATATACATACATATACACATGTCCTTTCTCCTTTTTCAGCTGGCTCAAATAGATGAGTTCATCTATGTATATACAGACGTACACGCTTTTATGTTTGAATTATTGTTCTTGTGTCTACTTGGAACCAACATAATTATAGAAGCGGCCAATCGGAAAGCAATGACAAGCTGTGTAGATGTAGGAAGCAGTGCGGCCATTTTTTGCAATGAGCCAGCCACACTTAGCATGTACTGGCCTTACACTTCTTGTTTTTGCGTGATTATGAGCTTTTAGCGTTTTGAAACCGTGGTTCAACTGCTAGGTACACGGGCCATAGAAAACTACTTGGAACCGAACTCGAATCCCAAACTGACATGGAACGACCCACCGTCGCCAAATCCTGACCCAAAACCCTGAACCCTAAGATACGATGTCTCCTCACACGCTTCTCTTCACCCTGAGCCGTGAAGCTTGAGGTTTAGGGCTTAACCAGGACAATTACATGGTCCCTCAATATGTTTCCTTACTTCCTGTAAAGGGCCCATACTAAGGGACCATGTAGCTACCCTAAGATGGAGGTTTGCGCTAAACCCTCAAAAACCAACACCGCAGAGGTTTTAGCAAGCCGGGAGCCCCCCCCATACTGTGGCTAGGGTTTAGGGTTTAGGGTTTAGGGTTTAGGGTTTAGGGTTTAGGGTTTAGGGTTTAGGGTTTTGGGTTTAGGGTTTAGGGTTTAGGGTTTAGGGTTTAGGGTTTAGGGTTTGGGGTTTACTTAGGGTTTCTAAGGCTAAGGTTGCCTGTAAAAGAAGCCTAAGCTGCAAATACCTGCACCCTGAGATGGAGCCCCATGAAACCCTGGACTAAGCCAAGCCACAGTCTAGGGTTTAGGGTTTGGGGTTTAGGCTTTAGGGTTTGGGGTTTAGGGTCATTCCTAGGGGTGCCTCGGCTTACATCGGCGACGCGATGAAAGCGACGAGCAAGGCGGCGCTCCGCCACGAGCCCAGAAGACGTGGGGGTTTAGGCAAGGGGTTCGGGGTTTAGGTTTTAGGTTTTGAAGGTTGGGTTATAAGGTTTCGGGAATGCATCAGTGGACGCGTGCGGAGAGTTCGCCTGTCTCTTGTTTTCAGGGCACGTTTATGTTGGGGTCTAGCGGTTAGGGTTTAGGGTTTAGGCTTTATGGTTTAGTTTTTTTCATGGTTTAGGGTTTAGGGTGTTTGGGGTTTAGGGTTTAAGGTTAACATTGAGGATTTACAATCCATGTAGGACTATAGGTACTTAGATCCCGAGAGGGCCTTCGAAGTGTTCCTGGAACCCTAAGCCGTAAACCCTAAACCCTAAACCCTTAAAAGGCCAAGAACAACCTAAACCCAACAGCCCCATGACATCTCATTGCAGCCCCTACACCCTAAGCTCAAACCCCAAGTATCCCAAAGCCTAAAGCCACCCGGTAGTTCCCTAACGTTTGGGTTTTCTTTTGACCCAGGCGTCTTGGTAGTCGTTCCACGCGATGTCGCAGTCTCGCCAGATCCCTAGTGCGGAGCTTCGGGTTTGGGTTTTATGGTTCCATTTAAGGTTCAGGGTTCAGGGTTTAGGGATTGGGGCTTTTCGGTTTGGGTTTCGGTTTAGGGTTTGTACAGGGGTTCAGGACTTTTCAGGGTTTCAGGGATTTGGGTTTAGGTTTTAGGCGGAGAGGGGTTTCAGGGTCTTGGGGTTTCGAGCTTTGTGGTGAGGGGTCATTTTTTTCTGATTACCATCTCGAAAAACAGGGTCGTGCTGTAGTCTTCGGGGTCTATGGTTTAAGGTTTAGGGCTTGCAGTCTTGAAGGCAGAGCTTTCCGGCTGTTCAATCCAGAGAAGTCCATGTGCACTTGTTTGACCCTAAACCAGAAGCATGGTAACAACACCCCGCAGTAGCACGACTCAGGTAGAGGCAGACACGCAAAGCAAAACCATTTGGGTCCTTATACCACCCTCTATACTACCCCCCCCCCCCCCCGCGCTGCTTAAGGTGATTTAGGGGGGGAACCAGGGGGGCGGGGGTATAGAGGGGGTAGTAGGGGAGCCCATGAAACAACATGCGCATGGAGGTTCATGGTACTTATTAACCAATGCAACTGTACTTATAATTGTACTTATATTGGAGTACTTAAGGGGCTTATAAGTGGGTTGTAAGTACAGCTAGAACTGGCTAGTAAGTACCCGAAACCCTAAGCCCTAAACCCTAAACCCGATTGGTTAATAAGTACCATGAACCTCCAAGAAAAGGCACAACCAATCAAACTAGCAAGCCCGCAAACACACGCTGAGCACGCCAACAAGTTAGGCAGCGCACGATGAATGGCGTTTAGGGTTTAGGGTTTAGGGGTTAGGGTTTAGGGTTTAGGGTTTAGGGTTTAGGGTTTAGGGTTTAGGGTTTAGGGTTTAGGGTTTAGGGCTAGGTTTGTCCACAGCCCTACACCCCAGACAATCCCATCGAGTATCCCCGGAGTGCCTCGCAAGCAACTAGGCGCCTCAGCCAAATCAACTTATTCCTTGGGTGCAGAGTTTAATTAGGGTTTAGGGTTTAGGCGACTAGAGTTTAGAAGCCCCTGTAAGCACAAAAAGGTACCCTTTATAGTGCTAGGTTACTGGGCAGCTTTGATCCGAAGCGCCTGGGCCCATGTGTAGCTGCAGTGAGCACACTGTATAAGGTGTTACATGAAGGGGCTGGATCGGGCCAGAATGCAAGCTCCGAAGCTCTTGCATGATAAAGTCTTTCAATCCTAAGATGCACTCGGCCCGAAACCTCCTTAAGCTGCGAGGCTCCGGCATAGCAAGGTTTAGGGTTTAGGGTTTGGGGTTTGGGGTTTGGGGTCTAGGGTTTAGGGTTTAGGGTTTAGGGTTTAGGGGAACCGAACCCATCAACCTCGCAGGCCCATGCTCACCATGTTCGTGGACATTGCCATGGGCATTGTCATCGCACCCTTCGCAACTGGGGTGCCCTTGCGGCAGCAGAGCAAGTAGCCGGGAGGGAATCCCCAAACCCTGAACCCTAGACCCTAGACCCTAGACCCTAAACCCTAAACCCGAGACCCTAAACCCTAAACCCTACACCCTAAACCCTAAGACCTAAAACCTAAGCCCAAACCTCCATTCCTAGACCCTCGTGTGCTTGTTAGATTTTGTGATGTCTAGGGCCAAGGGCCAAACTTTCAATCTAGGGTTTCGGAACATTTGTCAAGTATTGGGTGTTGTAGGAGCCTCAATCCTAGCCATTGGGGTATCACATAGAGATGCGAGGGCGCCCAGTACTACCCTTGCTCCTCGCTTTGTGTGGCGCTAGGGGTTTAGCTTTTCGGGCTGAGGGATCAAGGAATGAAGCCTCGTACCCCTAATCTTGTTGAGCCCAAAGGGGTGCCCTTAATATACTCCAAAAATGGCCCTTCTATTCCCTTAGGGGATACTTAACAAGGGCCACCAAAACCCAAGAATACAACCTTAAGTAGGACCTTCTCCTAAAGTGCACCCTTCCCTCATGGACGGGTTCAAAGCCCTAAAGCCCCCCTATGCTGCTACCCTAAACTCCAAACCCGAAACCCCAAACCCCAAACCCTAAACCCTAAACCCTAAACGCTATCATATGTCAAAACCCGAAACCCCCTACAGGGCCTGGTCTGCTTCATCGCCCTCACACTGGCGCTGGTGCGCTGGTGTCGTGAGAAGTGCCGCTTCGCTGTATGTTGGTCCGTCAGCAGGGATTCAGGGGTGCACCCCTAGCACTAAGTTTAGAGTTTAGGGTTTAGGGTTAGGGTTTTGTGATAAGTTACACTTTGGTTCAGATGATAAAGTCAAATTCCCCCCCCCCGACCCCTCGACCCTGCCCGCCCCGTAGGCTGTCCTCCTACACCCTCAGCTCTGAACATTGGAACTTGACTCGACTTCCTTCCGGCGGTTTAGGGTTTAGGGTTTCGGGTTGGGGTTTAGGGTTTAGGGTTTAGGGTTTAGGGTTTAGGGTTTAGGGTTTAGGGTTTAGGGTTTAGGGTTTAGGGTTTAGGGTTTAGGGTTTAGGGCTCCTGCCCCAAGAGCTCGTGCACATCGTTCAACCTTCCTCAGGAGCAAAAAAAAAGCCTCAAGCTAAGCAGGCAACCTTAGCCTGACAGAAGACATCATAAGAGCAAGACTCTCAGAACTTCCTGTTCAGTCCTTCGGTTCAGGGTCAAGGGTTTAGGGTTTAGGGTTTAGGGTTTAGGATTTAGGGTTTAGGGTTTTGAGTTTAGGGTTTAGGGCCCTACTTCGAGTTGACCTAGGTCAGCCAGTCGAGGAGGACGTGGCCACGGAATGGTGATCTAGGGTGGAGGGTTTAGGGTTCCGGGTTAGGGTGGAGGGTTTGGGGTGTTTAGGGTTGAAGGTTTGATGGTTTCGGGTGGATTGTCCAGAGTTACCCCGAAGCGTCCATAGACCTCGGTACGTACTTGGGCCCCTAAGTCTTAAACCCCAAACCCTGAACCCGAAGTGAACACTGAACTCTGAACCCTGGGCAGGGTTTAGCAGCTGGTGGTTGGACTAGTTCAGGGTTCCTGTTCGGGACTCGACCGTTTCGAGCCCTACAGCCAAAGCCTACACTACGCGCTCTAAACGCAGGGCTTTCTGTAGGTAGGCCCTTGGGGAATTAATGCATGTTCCCTTGACCGGGTTTTGAGAGGATCTTGCTCGGAATGTTATCAGAAGCCCTTTACTGGACCCTACACATTAAGCCTTAAGCCTTAAAACAGGAGGGCCACTGGGTTCAGGGCTGACATTCTAGGACGATTTGAGGCTTTAGGGTTTAAGGCTCAGTTAGGGATTAGGGATTTTGGCTTAGGGTTGGTGTTGCTGACTGGGACTGGTCGGTGTTGAAGCTTTGACAGCCTCCCACATGAGAGAAGTCCCAAATAAGGACACACTTTTTGAAAATTTGGGGCTTCCCTTTATATGGCTTGTCCTATCTCGGTCGTACATTAGAGGTACCCTGATGTTGACACATTCCCATATACCCTTAAGGCAAGAGGTGAAGCTTGGCAGCCTTTTCTGTAACAAGCTTGTGAAAGACGGGATTTGCCCTAAACCGTAAACCCTAAAACCCTAAATCCCTAGATCCTGAGCATTCTTAGGCCTAGCTTGTTTCGGCTTAGGGAGAGGCTGGTCGCCCTGGACGAAAGACAGACGCACATCTAAACGACCTCTGCAGGAGGATCCGTACCTCTGGAAGTTCGAGGATGAGGAGGAGTGACCTCCTGCACGCTAGCCTGCGCCCCTACGCCCCTACAACCCCTATGCCCCGAATCCCTGGGCCCTGCCACCCCGAAACCCTGAATCCAGGTAGCTTGGGGGTGCGGGCCTCACGAAACAGTCTCACCTTGGCATGTGGCACATGGCGAAGCGCCCCTTTTATCCGGGGTTTAGGGTTTGTTGGGCTTAAGGCTTTTAAGTTGGGATGTTCCCCCATCTACTAACAGTCCAAAATGGGGATTCTAGTACCCCCTATTACAATCCCTATTAAGGACTGTTAGTATAAGGGGGAAACATCCCAACTTTTAAGGAAAGAGTTTCTTTCCTTGGACCCCCAAACCCTTAACCGTTAACCCCTAAACCTTATAAGCCCCCTAAGCCCTAAGCCTTGAACCCCTAAACCTTATAAGCCCCCGCAGCTCCCTAAGCCTTGACCCTAAACCCTAAACCTTAAGCCCTAAACCCGGAACCCTAAACCCTAAACCCTAAACCTAAACCCTAAACCCTAAACCCTAAACCCTAAACTGTAAACCCTAAACCCTAAACCCTAAACCCTAAACTGAAACGTCAAGGGTCTGGCTTCAGCTTCGCAGTGGTGCACGGCCATGTTGCCAAAGGTAGCTAGGCGCGACCTGCAAACGCAGCTCGCTGGCCGCGGTCCTCCTCGGGCCCCTATGATGAGGGGATATAGGGGCTAGGGTTCAGGGTTCAGGGTTCAGGGTTCAGGGTTCAGGGTTCAGGGTCATCATAGGGTTTCCGGATTTTGGGGCTAGGGGTTAGGGTTGAGGGTTCAGGGTTCAGGGTTTAGTAGTGGGATACCTTTTTTGGGGGGTCCCTTTAAGGGGATTCTATTCTATTTTGGGGTAGAAATTGGGGTACCCCCTGTTTAGGGAAGTGCCCATATCTACTGCCTGAGTCCGAGGTTGCTGTTTCTTTTGGGGGGGTTTAGGCTTCCCGGGGTTTTTGCAAGGTTGAAGGTTTAGGGTTTAGGGTTTAGGGTTTAGGGTTAAGGGTGTACAAGTCGGCCCCTGGCAGGAACTACAACAGAGGGGTCTAGGTAGGGGGCATCAATGGTGAGACAGGGAGAGATGGGTTCTGAAGGCGAGTCTTGGTCTTGGGAAACTGTCATTAGGGGGTCTTGGGAGGGATGGTTTAGGGTTTAGTGTTAGTAGGGCACTAGGTACCCCTGTGTGAGCCCCTTTGCGGTTATGTGGGCGAGTACGCGGTGCATGGCAGAATAGAATTAAATCAGTTCCTGCTGTCGTTGAAGCAATGTAGAGTGGCAGATTGGGGAGGGTTCGGTGTGATACCCGTTTTGCCTATGAACCCTAAAGCCATAAACCGAAACCCGAGGCCCCGAAATGTGTTCAGGGTCTCTCCCTTTTTTCAACGGTTGAGGGTGTGGTGGCTTTATGCGCTTTAAGACGGATTCATAAGCCTACGCCCCCCTAAATGCGTCTAGGCCACACTTCAAGGAGGACTGAGGCCTTTCGGGGGAGTTCCCGAACGACGCACGTCCTAAGTCCGGGTAAAGTGGCGCTCCCCCTGCACCGAGAGGGTTTAGGGTTTAGGGTTTAGGGTTTAGGGTTTAGGGTTTAGGGTTACCCTAAAACACACCTCCCTGCACCCTATCTTAGCGTACCCTTGTTGCAGCCCGGGGTGCGATTTCAACACATACCCGAAGTCCTGAACCCTGAGGGTTGTGCTTTGAGGCTTAGCATCCGAAAGCCGGCAACTTATGCCGGTAGTTTGTCCAAAACCCCTGTGCTCCTAAGCCGGTCATGTTGGGGTTTAGGGCACGGTTTAGGGTTTCGGGTTTCGGGTTTAGGGTGTAGGGTGGAGGGCTTCGGGTTTATATACTGTTGCGGATTTAGGACTTCGGGTCTAGAGGCCTCCGAGCGCCTCTCCCCCCCCCCCCCCCCCCGCCCTCAACAACACTGGTTTGGTGCTTACGGGAGTGGATCCAGCATTAAGGTCGTAGGGCTGAGGGCTCAGGGGGCCCCAAGAAGACCCTAAATTCTAGAACCCTGAACACCTAAACCCCTAAACCCCTAATAGGGTTTAGGATTTAGGGTTTAGGGTTTAGGGTTTAGGGTTTAGGGCTACTAGGACGCAGAGTAGGGCCTTATCCCCGTTGATTTACCCGTTGATTAGGGTTGAGGGTCCCTGAAAAGCCCTTTTAAAGCAAAAAGCTTCCTAGGTTGCTCTTTTTGGGTCTAGTATAGACTCCGAAGTAGTAGGATCCCCTTATATGAAAGACCCCAACAACAAGGTGCTAGCCTACGATCATAAGCCCCCATAGCATGGTGTTAGGGTTTAGGGTTTAGGGTTAGGGTTAGGGTTTGGGGTTTAGGGTTTAGGGTTTAGGGTTTAGGGTTTAGGGTTTAGGGTTTAGGGTTTAGGGTTTAGGGTTTAGGGTTTAGGTTTAGGGTTTAGGGTTTAGGGTTTAGGGTTTGGGGTTTAGGGTTTAGGGTTTAGGGTGTAGGGTTTAGGGTTTAGGGTTTAGGGTTTAGGGCTAGGGTTTGGGGCTTGGGGTTTGGGGTTTAGGGTTCAGGGTTTAGGGTTCAGGGTTTAGGGTTTAGGGTTTAGGGCTTTGTTAGTTTCGCCTGAAGCAGGTGGGGCGACTTGGTGCCCACGGAGTCGGATTCATTATTTAGGGTTTAGGGCCCTGCCCCGGGCAGAAACCCTAAACCTTAACACCCTTGTTTAGGGTTTAGGGTTTAGGGTTTAGGGTTTAGGGTTTCGGGTATGATGATACCCGAGAACCCTAAACCTTATACCCTAAGACCCGAAACCCTACAACCCGAAAATCCCAAAATCCTAAAACCCTAAAGCCCTAAACCCCTAAACCCCTAAACCTCTAAACCCCTAAATCCCTAAACCCCTAAACCCCTAAACCCCTAAACCCCAAACCCCTAAACCCTAAACCCTAAACGATGTCTTCAGCCCGCAAGCTTTCTGGGTGCAAAGGGCCCCTGTGCACTGTTGCGCATCTAGTACCTCCACGGTGTTGCACATCCAGAATTATGTTTCGGGTTTAGGGTTTAGGGTTTAGGGTTTAGGGTTTAGGGTTTATGCAGAGGAGGACCCTGAACAGTACCTGAAGTGTGTATATAGAGCATGACCAGGGTTTAGGGTTTAGGGTTTAGGGTTACACCTTAGCTGGCTACGCCATAATTTAGGGTGCTGTGCCAGCACATTCTCCATTATGGCCGCAGTGACGAAGTCGAGGAGGCATCCGGCGTTGGCTCCCGAACCCTTGGGAGGGTCTAGAAAGTTTAGGGTTTAGGGGTTTAGAGGTTTAGGAGTTTAGGGGTCTAGGGGGGTTTAGGGGTTTAGGGGTTTAGGAGTTTAGGAGGTTCGGGGTTTAGTGTTTAGCATCTCAAGTCAAAAGCATGCACTAGTCAAGCAGCTTGTCAAGTGATGGACACATACCCACCCGCCCACTGATGCCCGCACTGTAGAATCCTCCAGCCAGCTCACACTTAGTAGCTGAGTAGGTAACCTTTTAACCTTTTGGGGTATATACAATCCTACCATACTTGAAAGGTTAAGCTTCTTTGGGCCAGGGTACTCAGCAACTAGGTACATCTTACCTTTCTTCAAGCAGCCTAAGGCCCAGCAAGCCCTATACGCTGATGTCGCACATCCACGAAATGTTGGCCCTTTCCTGCGAAACTTTGGCCCTTGCCCTTGGCCCTTGTCCACGAAGTGCTGTCCCTTGCCTGCGAAATTTTGACCCTTGCCCGCGAAGTTGTGGCCCGTGCTAGCAAAATTCTCGTTGGTCCCACGAAAATTTTGCCCCTTGCCCACGAAATGTTGGCCCTTGCCCACGAACTTTTGTTGGAGCCCTGACCACGAAATTTTGAACCCTTGCCCGCGAAAGCCCACTGGCCCTTGAGCGCGAAACTTTGGCCCTGCCCACGACTGAGTTCAGGGTTTTTTGGAGATAGAGAAATATATGTATGAATAACACATGAATAGGTACATGCAATGTTCATATAAGTATATGTGTATATATCTTCATGAAGGAAAGGGTCAAGGAACTTAGTCAAAATCCTAACAAAGCCTGGTAGCCTGAACATCTTTAGGAGCCCACTGGCTTCCATTTTTGAGCTTTAGGGGTTTCGGGCTTAGCGCATAGGGGCTCACGTTGGGATGTTCCCCCTCATTGCCAACAGTCCTAAGCCCTAAACCCTCAACCCTCAACCCTAACCCTAAACCCAAAACCCTAAATTAAGGACTGTTTGTTTGAAAAGGGGGGAACATCCCAAGCTTCACAGTTTCAGGCCTTTACGGGCTTGAGGTCGAGGCGGTCACTTTCCCTAAAGCCCCAAGGCATCCCTAAACCCCTGACCCTTGAAACCCTCAAACCCCAAACCCCAGACCCCAAACCCCACCCCCAAACCCCAAACCCCCAAACCCAAAACCAAAACCCAAACCCTAAACCCTAAACCCTCAACCCTAAACCCTAAACCCTCCCTTGGCTCCCCCTCTGCGCGGGAGGTCCCTCAGGCCATGGCCCTTAGCGGTCCAGCTCTCAGGAGCCAGGGGGGTTTAGGGTTTAGGGTTTAGGGTTTAGGGTTTAGGGTTTAGGGTTTAGGGTTTAGGGTTTGGGGTTTGGGGTTTGGGGTTTGGAGTTTCGGTTTAAGGCTACCTGGAGGTTCATGGCTTTTATTCACCAACTAGAGCTGTACTTTTAGGGTTTAGGGTTTAGGGTTTAGGGTTTAGGGTTTAGGGTTTAGGGTTTAGGGTTAGGCTTATAACTGTACTTACAACCATATGGGGCCACTTCAGGGGCGTAAAAGTGGGTTATAAGTATAGTTTCAATGGTTAGTAAGTACCATGAACCTCCAAGTAAGGCTAAGACATCCCCAGAGACCCGAACTCCCGCGGTTTTGCGGCGGTTCAGGGCTTAGGGTGTTAAGGGTTTAGTGTTTAGGGCTTGGGGTTTAGGGTGTAGGGTTTAGGGTTTAGGGACCCTATACCCGAAACCCTTAAGCCCCCTGAACCCTGAAGTCAGTTGAACTCTGGGCCCAACACTCTACCAGCCTTGCAGTCTTAAGCCGGGATTTAGGGTTTAAGGCTTTTGGGCTTAGGGCGTTTAGGGTTGAGGGTTTAGGGTTTAGGGGTTTATAGGGTTTGGGGATTACCGGGATTAGGGCTCAGGGGGTTAAGGATTGGGGGATTCAGGGTCTCGGGCTTAGAGGCTGGCTTTTTTGCGCTCCTGGTGCAATTTGTTGAGCCAAATCGCCAGAACCCAGAACCACCCCTGCGGAAAGCCCACAACCTTAAACCCTGAACCCGAAAACTTCAGCCCTAAGCCCGAAACCTGAACATCCCTTGCAGTTAGCATTTAGGCAAGTCCCTAGGCGCTGGAGCTAAACATTAAGGGCACTAGGGCTTACCTTTGCTTACCTTTAGGGCCCTCAACCCTAAACCCTAAACCTTAAGCTTCAGGGTCTCAGGGCTTAGAGCCTGGGTGTTGCGCTTTTTTTATGCATGGTAGCTGTTCAACAGACCTGTCCCCCAACCCCAAGCCCTAACCCTAAACCCGCCTAAACCCTGAACCCGAAACCCGAAACACGAAGCTCGGCTTGCTTTTGGTAAAGGTTCCCCCTTTTTCAAGGGACTTGCCTTCCATGGTCCGTCCCTCTGAGGTTTAGAGTTCAGGCTGGGGATTCAGAGACCCAACCCACTTCGGACTTTGTGTGGAATTATGAGCATGGGATTCTGGGTTTAGGCCGGGCTTTCTAAGCCCTACCTTCCCTACTTGGAGGTTCATGGTACTTACTAACCACTTATAACTGTACTTATAACCCTACTTATGATACCCCTAAAGGGCCTTATAGGGGTTATCCCAATTATAAGTAGGGTTATAAGCCCAGTTATAAGTGGTTAGTAAGTACCATTTACCTCCAAGTAGACCATAAATCCTTAACCCCAGTTGTTTTCGGAACCTTATTGTGTGAGACTCGGAAGCTCTGAGCCAAGCCGGGGCAACGGCTTGAGACGCGAACTGTTCATAGACGGAAAAGACCCGCGCGATGCGTTGTCCTGCCAGCAAGAAAGCGGTCGTGGATGCACCGTCTCATGACTTCTGGGTCCGCTTCCCAGGGCCCGCGCCTCGAAGGCGAAAAAAGGACAGCGTCGACAGAGCCACAGCTGGGCTTTGGCCACCCTAAACCCTAAACCCTAAACCCTAAGGGATGCCACAAGCGACAAGCATTCAAGCAGACGGCCCTTTGACTTCCCCCCCCCCAAACCCTAACCCTTAAAAAAAAAGCAAAGCCCACCAACAAAAACCCATGAACCGTGGACCCGGCTTCCCTGGTCCCCACCAAAGGGTTTAGGGTTTAGGGTTTAGGGTTTAGGGTTTAGGGTGAGCCCTGGCCCTAGATCCTAAACCCCTGGTGGCCAGAAGCCCTCCAATCTAAGCTTCCTGCCCTGAAAGCCAGCCTAAACCCCACAACTCAAACCTAGAATACGTTTGGGGTTTAGGGTTTCGGGTTTAGGGTACCACGAAACCCCTACATCCTTGACTCTAAACCCAAGCCAATCCTAAGCCTAGGCTTAGGGCGTAGGGCTTAGGGCTCAGGGCTTGTAGGGCTTAGGGCTTGGGACTTAGCTTAACCCAACCATTAATCTCTAAACCCTAATCCCTAAACCCTAAACCCTAAACCCTAAACCCATTAATCTCTAAACCCTAATCCCTGGACCCCAAATTTAAGGTCGAGTCCCTTGAAAATCGGGGAACGAAGGGTTCTCCCAATGAGGGCACCTTTTTGGGGGTCCTTATCAAGGGACTATACTCTATTGAGGTAAATAAGAGGTACCCCTATGTTGCGAAAGGACGCAGATCGAATACTAGGTAGGCCCTTCGGGACATTTGTCTTTCCCTGATTCGGTTGAAGAAAGACCCTAAACCCTAAAACCCTAAAACCCTAAAACCCTAAAACCCTAAAACCCTAAAACCCTAAAACCCTAAAACCCTCCCCTGAAACCCTGAAACCCTAACCCCTAAAACCCTAAATCCTAACCCTGAACCCTAAACCCTAAACCCAAAACCCTAAACCCTAAACCCTAAACCCCCAAGGCAGCGATGCTGCTGCTGGCGCAGGGAGCCTAGATAGACACCTTTGGGTTCTTTGGGGCCTTTTGGGGTTTAGGGTTTAGAGTTTAGGGTTTAGGGTTTAGGGTTTAGGGTTTAGGGTTTAGAGTTTAGGGTGTAGGTTGTGTTCCCCGGTTTTTGGGCTCTAGCTTGTGTTTCGGCTGAGGTCCCGCATGGTTTCAGGCATCTTGGTTTATAGGGCTCAGGGTGTAAACGTCGGCTTTAGGTCCGTTTGAGATGCCTCAGACTTCGACATGTCTTCTTTGTAGCTGAGTAGGTAGCCTCTAACCTGTGGGGGGAGGGGGGTATATATGTAATCCTACCATAACTGAAGAAATATAACCATTTTGTGGCCCGGGGTACTCAGCAACTAGGTCTGAGTGGTTCCTTGCAAGGCCTCTGAAGTTCTCTGAAGAAAGAAGTGTTCTTGCGGAAGACAAGGTCTCACTACTTCCCCCATTTCCTGCAAAGACCAAGTAAGATAACACCCTAGGCTATATGAAGCAGGGTTTATACTACTGTTTTTGGTGAGTGTATATAAGGTTCCTTTTTCATATTGGTGAGTGTATACCTTGGGTGTCCTTTTGGGGGGCACAAGAAATATATGCCCTACTTCATATGGGTACTCACTCTAGACCCAAAACCCTAAACCTTAGAGCCTAAAACCCCCGAGACGCCCCAAGAGCCGCAACTACTTGGGATGTTCACCCTTATGTTTTTTCAGTCCGTATTAGCGGGGGACTATAATCGGGGGTACGAGAATCCCTATTGAAGACTCCTTAACAGGGACTATAACAGGGGGTACTAGAATCGCCAATAAGGAGCCGTTAGTATAAGGGGGAACATCCCAACCCTAAACCCTAAAGCCTAAACCCTAAACCGCCTAAACCCTAAACCCAAAACCCTAAACCTCTCTACCATAATGAATTTAACCCCTAATTCAAAAGTGGGCAACGGTGATTTTCGGCTTCAAAAGTGGGCAATGGTGAGTTTCCTGGCCTCAAAAGTGGGCAATGGTGACTTTCCTGGCCTCAAAAGTGGGCAACGGTGACTTTCCTGGCCTCAAAAGTGGGCAACAGTGACTTTCCTGGCCTCAAAAGTGGGCAACGGTGAATTTCCTGGCCTCAACAGTGGGCAAAGGTAAATTTCCTGGCCTCAACAGTGGGCAACGGTGACTTTCCTGGCCTGAAAAGTGGGCAACGGTGACTTTCCTGGCCTCAAGAGTGCGCAACGGTGACTTTCCGGGCCTCAAAAGTGGGCAACGGTGAATTTCGGCTTCAAAAGTGGGCAATGGTGAATTTCCTTTTCCCGGAGTTTTTCCAAGGTTTTTCAGAGTTTTTCAGTGTTTTTCAAGGTTTTCAATGTTTTTCAGGATGTTTCAGGGTTCTTAACCCTCAATTCTGATGAAGGGCCGCCCCCGCGACCTTTTCACAGCCTAGTTTTGGTCAAGGGGGGGTCGTATTTTTCAATTTCAAAGGCAAAATAGTCTTCGGAGACCCCCCCTTGCCTCAAACTCCGACCCCTCCTTGAGAGGGAAAGTTTGCCTCCAAAAACACCCCAAATGAAGGGGACCCCAGGATCAGTCCGGGTCCCAGTTAAAAAAGCGATCTTTTAGTACTGAAATCGACGGTTCTGGGTGGCCTCTCGTTTTCTGGATTTTTGACCAAAACTGAGCCTTCACCGAAAGGGGCTTCTAAACCGTAGGGTTTAGGGCCCTAAGAGCATAAAGGGCCTATTGTGGGCCTTAGATTAGATTTCGGGTTTTGGGTCCGTTAAAAACTAACTACTGGGAGTGTATTGAGTGAACTTTGTGTATTTTCTCAATGTTATGGGTTTCTTGGGTGGGTGGGTTTTTTTCAACGCTTGACAAGCTGCTTGACTAGTGAATGCTCGGACTTGAGATGCTGAGTTAGTATAAGGGGGAACATCCCTAAACCCTAAACCCTAAACCCTGAACCCTGAACCCTGAACCCTGAACCCTGAACCCTAAACCCTAAACCCTAAACCCTAAACCCTAAACCCAGAGGTGGTTCTCCCCTTGGGCTTTCACGGCGGCCTCCACCCCGAGTCGGCCATCGCCGCTTTCTAAGACAGCAGGCTCTGGGGATGGCTCTAAGGGTTTAGGGTTTAGGGTTTAGGGTTTGGGGTTTAGGGTTTGGGGTTTAGGGTTTAGGGTTTAGGGTTTGGGGTTTGGGGTTTAGGGGTTTAGGGGTTTAGGGGTTTAGGGGTTTAATTAGGGGTTTAGGGGTTTAGGGGTTTAGGGGTTTAGGGGTTTAGGTGTTTAGGGGTTTAGGGGTTTCGGGGTTTCGGGGTTTAGGGGTTTCGGGGTTTCGGGGTTTCGGGGTTTAGGATTTTGGGTTTGGAGTTTACGTTTATTCGGAGGTTTCGAGGTTTAGGGTTGGGGGTTAAGGGTTTAGGGTTCAGGGTTTAGGGTTTAGGGTTTAGGGTTTGGGGTTTAGGGTAGTATCATGGGCCCTTAATATGGTCCCTTACTTCCTTTAAAGGGTTCTGATGTAGGGCCCTTAATTGTATAGGGGAAATAAACGGGTATATAAGGCCCCTTTTGAGGGCCCATATAAAGGGACCATGTAACTACCCTTAGACTGGCGGGGCTTTTTGGGTGTAGGGGTGCAGGATTTAGGGTTTGGGATTTCGGGTTTAGGGTTAGGGGTTTAGGATTAGGGATTAGGGCTTCGGGTTTAGGGGTTACGGGTTTAGGACTTTGGGTTTCGGGTGTAGAGTTTACGGTTAGGGCTTAGGGTTTAGTGGTTCAGAGGTTCAGGGTTAGGTTAGGGGTTCAGGGTTTAGCGGTTAGGGGTTTGGGGGAGGTCAGCAGGGGCTTCACACACACACACACACCTAACAGCCACAGTCTGTAGCCCCAACCCCCGCTCCGTCGCCACCGAAACGACCAGTAGAAGAATCCCTAGATGGAAATTGCACTCGTGCTGGCCTGTGTTGACGTATCTGTTTCCTTACTGGGCTAATCCGCAGGTTTATCGCTGCCCTAAGGCTCAATTTGTCGAACCCAAGGTTTCAATCCCTTGACCCCTGAACCCTAAAACCTCTAAAGCCGTAACACTTGAAACCCTAAACCCAGAAACCCGCAACCCTTAATCCTCAGAGCTTTGCCTAAAGGCTCCTATGTGGTGCCTGTTTGGGTTAGTATACTAGAACCCCCTACAACTACCCCCTAAACCCTAAAGCCGAAACCCAAAACCCAAAAAAGGAACTGCATTAGGCCCCCAGGCAAGCCCTAAGGCTACCAGTGTGAGCAAGGCCGAAGTTGCTAGGGTTTCAGACCCGCATTAGGGTTTCTACATTAACAGAGCCTAAGGTTCGGAGATTCGTAAGGAACCAGGGTTTAGGGTTTAGGGTTTAGGGGGGTGGCAGGGTCCACACCCCCCAACTAAGGCCTGAATGAGCCCACAGAAGCCCAGGATAAGCCTCAAGGAATCTGGGTCACCCAGTCATAGTCTTCTAAACCCTAAACCCTAGACCCTAGACCCTAAACCTGAAACCCTAAACCCCAAACCCCAAACCCTAAACCCTGAACCTCTGGGTTCCTTCTGTCCATTCGACTTTCCGGCACGCGCGCGTCCAAGGCAGTCCAGACTCGGGCGCCAGGCGGGATCAGGGTCTGCCCTCTCCGCGCTTTTAAGAAATCACCTAGAGTCCCTTCAACTCAACTTCCGGATTTAGGGTTTAAGGTTTTGGGCCTAGGGTTTAGGGTCTTTGAATCCCTGAACTAAAGCCGAGAACCCCAGTGGTTGTAGTACTCCGCAGCGCCCGAGATCACCTACAGTCTATCAGACCGGTAGTACCCCCCTACTAAACCCTAAAACCTAAACTTTTAAACCCTGAAGGTTGCCTTTTGGGTAATTACCTGGTAGGATTGCAGCCTCTTAAAGCTTGCAACCCTAAGCCCGAATACAAGAGGGCTTCGCCACTATTTCAGGTCATGTTTTTTCCCAAGCCGGCGATCTAAGATGTGGGCCATAGGGTTTGAGGGGGTAGGGTTTGGGGCCCGGGGTACCCTAAACCCTAAACCCTAAACCCTAAACCCTAAACCCTAAACCCTAAACCCTCAGTATTCAGGGCTGAGGGTTTGGGGGTTGGGTCTTTGAGGGTCGTAGCATGTAGGGGGCTCACGCCCAGGCTGTGGGGATGGTTCAAGGGTTTAGGGTTTAGGGTTTAGGGTTTAGGGTTTAGGGTTTAGGGCTGTATCTCCAGACCCTAACTCTGAACCCTGTATTCGGTGTGGGCTTTCTTTGATATGTTGGTTATCAAGTTTAGGGGATCTGGGGATCTCTGAAGACATCGTTTGCAAAGACTTTAGGGTTTAGGGTTTAGGGTTTAGGGTTTAGGGTTTAGGGTTTAGGGTTTAGGGTAGTTGTCTAAATTAGGGTCCCTTACTTTTTGGGTTCCCATTATAAGGCGGCACCCTTTAAGACGGGACCCTAATTTAGAGAACTACCTGAGGGTGCGACAGTCAGTTGCCCAGAGAGCCCCAATACGTCTTTAAGCACCCTAAACCCCCATATATCTCAACAATCAGTGGCCATTCCCTAATATCCAATCACGTCTCAGTGAAACTGAATGCCGAGCAGAGGCTAGCAACGGCTAAACCCTAAAACTCCAAACCCTCAACCCGAAACTCCAAGCCCTGAACCCCCGCACCTTAAGCCCTAAACCCTAAACCCTAAACCCTAAACCCCAAGTGCTGGCATCCTGACCCTCCTCCTACCCCACCATATCTCCCGCAAATCTTAAGCCCTATATTGCAGTTACGGGTTTAGGGTTTAGGGGTAGGGGTCGAATAATTGCTGATAGTATTCCCTAATGACCCCCCAAAGCCCTATTCTAGTTCATAAGGCCCCTATATTACCCGAGAGGCCCAAAGGGCGTCGGTTAAAGGTTTTACTAGGGGTTAGCCTTTTGGGTTTAGGATTCAAGGTTTGGAGTACTAGTACTGTTGTCACGTGAGTTTGGAGGATAGCCCTCCTTATATCCCTTGATGAGCTGCAGCTTGGGCTTTCCTGTCGAGTCGTAGCTATAGCCACATTGCTTGCTTTTCAGAGTTTAGATGGGTTTGGGATTTGAGGTTTTGAAACGGGGTTTAGGATATCCCCTTTTCAAGAAACACAACAAGGCAGACTTTTCTTCTCGGCTCTCAGGACAGCTTAGCTAAACAGAACCACAAGCCCTAACCGGAAGCACCCCTGAAGAAGCCGAATTCTTAGTCCCAGCCGAACCCCAATATCCCTGAGCTGTTGACTGGGTCTTGGAGTACTATACTTTAATACTTTTTTGGTCTTGGGCTCCTATTATAGCTAATGATACCTAAAAAGTACATACTTTTTTTCCAGGGTCTACTCCAAAGCTAAGTTGAGAGATGGAATCCTGAGACTTTCAGGCATGAGCATTTGCACTACCTGCAGCCCTACCTTCGAACCCTCCAACCCTACGAATCGTCGTTGCTTAACCGCATGAAAACACCCTGAAATCCCCCCCCCCCCCCCCCCCCTTCAACCCTAAACCCTAAACCCTGAACCCTGAACCCTAAACCCGAAACCCTAAACCCTAAACCCTAACCCTAAACCCTAAACCCTAAAGCCTAAACCCCAAACCCTAAACCCTAAACCCCTAAATCCCCTTTTCGCCCCGCCGGGGGATATTTTGGCCTGTTGCTGCGGTGCTGCCATCTCCTTGGTTGAGGCTGCCTTGATGGACTATGGGTTTAGGGTCTAGGTTTTAGGGTTTTTAATATCAACTACCCAACATACCCACGCAACTTGACCAGGCCCCTATAGGTCTTGAGGCCTGATTCTAGTATGCCCCGTCCTCTCTTACTAGGACCCGGAGTAGGCCCTTATTCCTTGTTTTGGGGTTTACGGTCGCTGATGAGCCGGCACCCTTTTTATGCCTGGGTTACTCTTGGGTCACCCAAACCCTAAACCCTAAACCCTAAACCCTAAACCCTAAACCCTAAACCCTAAACCCTAAACCCTAAACCCTAAACCCTAAACCCCTGGAGAACCTCTTGTTTTCTTGCGTGCGGACCCGGCTCATCCTTTGAACGACCCCTGCTTGGAGGTTCATGGTACTTATTAATTAGCCAGCTATAACTGTACTTATAACCCACTTATAAGTCCCTTCAGTGCCCTAATATGGTTAAAAGTACAGCTATAAGTACATTTATAGCTGCTTATTAAGTACCATGAACCTCCAAGTGTTGAGGTATCTTGGGCTCCATTAGTAGGGTGCTGTCCCAACCCTGGTGGCCCAGTGGGACCCCTAGGGTTTAGAATTTAGGGATTAGGTTCAGGGTTCAGGGTTCAGGATTTAGGGTTTAGGGTTTGGGGTTTGGGGTTCGGGTTTAGGGTTTAGGTTGTAGGGCTTAGGGTATAGGGTCAGTGGTACCCTTTTGTCCTTTTTTCGGGTCAAGGTTCCCTGAAAAAGTAACCAACCCCAAGAAGGTAAGTACTCATATTTAATTTCAATGTGTAGTTACCGGACTACCAAGTCCTTAAACCCGTACTTGACTTGAACGCCCGTTTGAGTTATGGTGATGAGAAAAAAGGTTTAGTGTTTCTAGGGGATCTAAGTAGACTTTCCAGGTCAATACTGTAGGGCTTCCAAGTAATCCTCAACCCCCTAAACCCCAAGCCCCGTTCCCTAAAACCCCCGTAAAACTGCACTTACATAGGGACTGCTTGGGCTTTAAAGATGTTCTGCATAGTGACTTGCGGGCGCAAGCATAGAATATCGAGGTACACAATCCCTAAGCCCTAAACCCCAAACCCCAAAACCCTAAACCCTGAGCCCGAAACCCTAAACCCTGAACCCTAAACCCTAAGCCCTAAGCCTTAAGCCCTTATAAGCCCATAGTTCCCTTCCTTCCCACAGTTGCCGAAATTGCCCTCTTGGTGGCCATTAGAATAATTAACCCTGCGCCAGGCCCAAACCCCAAACCGCAACCCCCAAACCCTAAACCCTAAACCCTAAACCCTAAACCCCAAACCCCAAACCCCAAACCCCAAATCCTAAACCCGAAACCCTGAGCCAGGGTCCAAGGATGTGGCGCTCCTTGCGGCCACTAGCGGCCGCCCCGCTGGCGGCCTTGCTGACGCCTTGCAGAGGCCGTTGAACTCCAAAACCCAAAACCCTAAACCCTAAACCCTAAACCCTAAACCCTAAACCCTAAACCCTAAACCCTAAACCCTGTCTTGCCCATCCCATGAACACTTTGCAGCGAGGCTCACGTGCTGCAGATCCTGCTGATGCTGGGAAGAGGGAGAGGCAGCTAAACCCTCTGACCTGAAGCCCTACAGGGTTTAGGGTTTAGGGTTTAGGGTTTAGGGTTTAGGGTTTAGGGTTTAGGGTTTAGGGTTTAGGGTTTAGGGTTTAGGGTTTTGGGCCCTCAACCCTGAAAAGCCCTCAGCCCAAAACCCAGGGCTTGGGGTTTAGCTTCTTGGCTTTAGGCCCTTAAACATATCGACATGTCGTGTTTGCTCTAAACAAGCCGTAAACCTTGAATCCTAAACCCGGAATCCTAAACGCTGAGCCCTATACACCTACATCCTTAACCCTCAGCCCTAAACCAAAAACATACCCACCCCAGCCTCCAAAACTCAAGGGACGCAAGAGGTCCAAATACCTTTTCTACCACCACTACGAGGATGGGCTGAGGGTTAAGGGTTTCTGGTTGGGTTCAGGGCCTGGGGGTTAGGGTTTAGGGCTTGGGGCTTAGGTTCTAAGGTTTGGGGATTAGGATGTAT
The DNA here is from genome assembly GCA_905221605.1 of Symbiodinium natans. Taxonomy (NCBI): domain Eukaryota; class Dinophyceae; order Suessiales; family Symbiodiniaceae; genus Symbiodinium; species Symbiodinium natans. The sequence goes on along the minus strand of CAJNDS010002501.1, from coordinate 87,871 downwards.
AGTGCTTCAGGTATATATGCCCAGAATCAGGCCCTTGCAAGGGCCTTTGTTTAAGTGGCGCGTCGGGTATCGCAGTCGTGCTACTTGGGAGGTATATCTCCTAATAACCCTAGACCTCTAAAACCCCTAAACCCCTCAAGCGTTAGGAACCCCCTAAACCCTAAAATGCCGTAAAGCTTCCCCCACCCTTTATGCACCACATACCTTGTATACCTTATGTACCCTGTATAATCCGGATACCCTACAACATACCCTATATACTCTATATATATATATATCCTATATACCCTACATACGATACATATCCTCTATATACCTTACATACCCTGTATACCCTATGTACCCTTTCTACCCCACATACCCTGTATAACCCTAAACCCTACACCCTACACCCTAAACCCTAAACCCTAAACCCTAAACCCTAAACCCTAAACCCTAAACCCTAAATCCCAAGCCCTTTGAGAAGCCAGGCTATTTCGCCATGGCCCTGTGCGAGCGGAGCCCACGGCGTCCCGGGTGGTCGCAGCAGCCCCAGTGCTTTCAGCATCTGTGGTACAGAGCACTCAGCCCCAAAGTTTAGGGTTTAGGGTTTAGGGTTTAGGGTTTAGGGTTTAGGGTTCAGAAGTACAGGGGTTAGTGCTTAGTGGGTGGGGGTTTAGGGTTCAGACATTTACAAGTTCAGACGTTTAGGGTTTAGGGGTTCAAGGCCAGGGTGTGAGTGTCCGTATGACGGCAGCCTCAGAGAGTTTAGGGTTTAGGGTTTCGGGTTTAGGGTTTAGGGTTTAGGGTTCAGCGTTTAGGGTGTCGGGTTTAGTACAACATCCCAAAGCTGCGAGCACGGCCCTCAATGCCGAAGGCGAGAGCTACGAACAACCAGGGTTTTGGGTTCCGAGGGTTCCAAGGGTTCCAAGGGTTCCAAGGCTTCCAAGGCTTCCAAGGGTTCCAAGGGTTTAGGGTTTAGGGTTTAGGGTTTAGGGTTTAGGGTTTAGGGTTTAGGGTTTAGGGTTTAGGGTTTAGGGTTTAGGGACCTGGCCCTTCCTCCTCTGAGCTGTCGCGCACCAGCGACCGCATTGGTGTACTTGGAGGTTCAGGGTACTTATACTTGAAGGTCCATGGGTACTTATAAGTGGGGTTATAAATAACCTAAATAAGGTGATAACCATAGTTACCCTACTTATAACCCTGCTTATAAACACCCATGAACTCCAAGGAACCCCAGTTTTGACTGCACTTATAAGCCCCCTAAGTCCTCTAAGTAGGTTACAAGTGGACTTATAATTGGGGTTTAGGGTTTAGGGTTTAGGGTTTAGGGTTTAGGGTTTAGGGTTTCTGTTTTGGGGTTTGGGGTTTGGGGTTTAGGGCTTAGGGTTTAGGGTTTAGGTTTTTTTAAGTCCCCATGAACCTTGGAGCTTATGGGGCTTCGGGGTCAGCTCCCAAGCTGGAAAGCCACGCGGAAGGAGGGGGTTTCGGGTCTAGGGTTTAGGGTTTGGGGTTTAGGGTTTAGGGTTTGGGGTTTAGGGTTTAGGGTTTAGGGTTTAGGGTCGGGATGTTCCCCCTTATACTAACATGTCCTTACTCAAGATTCTAGTACCCCCGACTATAAACCCCCATTGAGGACTGTTAGTCCCAAGCAACCTCCTAAACCCGTCAATATTGGGTGTAAAGAGGATCACTTTGAGGGAGTCTTTTCAGGGTTTAGGGTTTAGGGTTTAGGGTTTAGGGTTTAGGGTTTAGGGTTTAGGGTTTACGGTTTAGGCACAAAAACCCAGGAGAACCAGCTGCAGCGCCTGATTGCGACCGACGAAGCCTCAGTCAAATCCTGCCTCGAGTTCCCTCGGACTCCCTACACCCCGAACCCTAAACCCTACACCCTACACCCTAAACCCTAAACCCTAAACCCTAAACCCTAAACCCCGGCCGAGTTTTGCCGGAGCCCGAAAAAAAGCCCTCCCAGGAGCTGAAAAGAACCCTTGATGGGCTGGCGGTCCACGTACCAGAATTTAGGCATGGGAGCAAGGGCTTAGGGCTTAGGGTTTAGGGTTTAGGGTTTAGGGTTTAGGGTTTAGGGTGAGGAGTTTCTGATTCAGGGTTCAGGGAAGATCCTACACCCTAAGCCCTAAACCCTACAAGGGCATCAGACAGAGCTAATGTAAAGACTCTTGTCAAACCCGCAACCCTAAACCCGAAACCCTAAACCCTAAACCCTAAACCCTAAACCCCAAACCCCAAACCCCAAACCCCAAACCCCAAACCCCAAACCCCAAACCCCAAACCCCAAACCCCAAACCCTAAACCCTAAACCCTAAACCTTCGTAATCCCAGTCCCCCAAGATTGGTTTTAACATGCTGTGTCTGAGGCGCGCGAGCGCGGCGAAGGCGACGACACCGAGTTGCTGACAAAGATGAAGTCGCTACTGGACTACTGAAAACGAAGCAGGTTTTAGGGTTTAGGGTTTAGGGTCTCGTTTCGGTAGTAGTTTCTATCTAGTTCCCTATATACTTTTAACTACTCCAAACGAAGCAGGTTTGGGGTTTGGGGTTTGGGTAGTGGTCACTAGCTCCCTAATTCCCGTCTAAGAACCAGATGCTCTTAACCTTAATCCCGGGACCCTAAATTAACACCTGATGCTGTTGGGGGCTAAAGGTTTAGGTGTTAGGGTGATAGTTTCACGGGTATTGCATATATAATGTTATGTTTATATTTGTCTATATGGCATTATATATATATATGTATATATATTGACAGTCCGGCACTTAAAAACTACTAGACAACCACCCGACTTGCATCGGCTAGGCTTCGTTTCTTAGGGCCTAGGGCCTACTGGAAGAGCCCAATGTTCATATTTGTTCCTGGCACCCAAACCCCTTCGAGGATTCTTAGAACGTAACACAAAAGAGTGGTTCAAGGTAGTTGCCTCAGGTGCCCGGAAGGTGCTGACGAAACAGGGTTTAGGGTTTAGGGTTTAGCGTTTAGGGCTATCCAGGTTCAAGAGAAGCGGACAAAGCCCGGCTATGCTTCGGGGTACATCAAAAACACATACGCCCATACCCGCGAAGCCCCAAGATCGGGTTGCGGGGTGGGAGTTTCGCATGTCGGGTTTAGGGGTAGGGTTTAGGGTTTAGGGTTGAACCCCAACCCCCAAAGCCTCAACCCTAAACCCTAAACTTACACCTTGAAGCTAAAATGTCCGAGCCTAAAGGGAGCATCCCTTAGGTTTTGAGGGTATATAGAAGGGGTATCTAAGGGGTCCTCTCTTAAGGCCATACTAGTGACATTCCCTCCGGCAGTGCAGGCTCCAAGCAAGCAATATAGCTGCGGTAGCAAGCAAGATAGCTGCGGTAGAGATGTCCACCCCCGAAGAGATGTCCACCCCCGAGAAGGCCGCCGACGGCGAACTCCCGACGACGAACAAGCACGAGAGCTCGTGGAAGAAGTACGAGACTTACTACTGCGAGGTGGACCCGAAGCAGGGCGACCGCGCAACCGAGATCAAGCTGCTCTCCTTCAAGCGGCCGCACATGCGCGGCTTCCACTTCGCGTGGTTCGGCTTCTTCATGGCCTTCTCGTCGTGGTTCGCGTTCGCGCCGCTGATGCCGCAGATCAAGAAGGACCTGGGCCTGACCAAGGACGAGGTGTACAACGCGAACATCGCATCTGTGGCGTCGACCGTGCTCATGCGCTTCGCTGTGGGCCCTCTGTGCGACAGGTTCGGCACGCGCACCATGTTCTCCATGCTGCTGACGTTCGGAGCTATCCCGGTCTTCTTCGGTGGTCTCGTGAACAACGGTACTGGCCTGGTCATCATCCGCTTTGTCATCGGTGTCCTGGGCGCGACCTTTGTGCCATGCCAGGCGTGGTGCTCGCAGCTGTTCGCGAAGGAGATTGTGGGCACGGCCAACGCCATGGCTGGTGGCTGGGGCAACCTTGGAGGCGGTGCTGTTCAGCTGCTCATGGTCGGCGTGTGGAACATGTTCCGCACTGGCTTTGACGACGAGGAGGCCTGGCGCCTTTCTTTCATCGTCCCCGGAGTTTTGACATGCGGTACCGGCATTAGCATGTACTTCTTTTCGGACGACTCGCCGAAGGGCAACTTCAAGGAACTGGAGCAGAGGGGCACAATGGAGCGCCGGTCGTCCAAGAAGTCGTTCCAGGAGGGTTTCTTCCAGTACAACGCCTGGATTCTGTTCATCCAGTACGCGGCCTGCTTCGGCGTTGAGGTCACCATGAACAACATCCTCGCTGGGTACCTGGAGACCAAGTACGAGCTGTCGGTCTCCCTTGCGGGTCTCATCGCCTCCCTGTTCGGCCTCATGAACCTCTTCGCTCGCGCTATGGGCGGCGCTCTATCTGACAAGCTGTTCCAGTTGTTCGGCGCGGGCACCACCGGCATGCGCGGGCGCATCTATGCGCAGTCTATCTCTCTGGTCTGGGAGGGCATCATGCTCCTGATCTTCACCAGATGGACTCTCTGGGTGCGACTATCGGCGTCCTGCTGCTCTTCTCGCTCGGTGTTCAGATGGCGGAGGGCTGCACTTTCGGAATCGTACCCTACGTGAAGCCCACCGCAACTGGCGCCGTGTCCGGAGTGGTGGGCGCTGGGGGCAACGTCGGCGCTGTGTGCTGGGGCCTCATGTTCCGTTTTGGCCCATCGGAGGCCGACGATGTCCTGTTCATCCTTGGGTTTATCGTGATCGCATCGGCCGTCATGGGTCTCTTCGTGCTCATCCAGGGCCACGACGGGTGCATCACCAAAGCCAAGGGCGAGCCGGAGTCCCTTGACGTGATCTGATCTCACTTCCAGAGAGTCCCGCTGATGTTGTCTTCATAGATCCTCCGTGCTCTCGCACTGCACCTATAATTAATGTAAACTAACTTATTATTACTCCTAGCTAGCGAATGATTGCATGATGTGCTAGGATGCCTAGTAGTCCCCTTATTCCCTTTTTGGTAGGTTTAGGTTCCCCTATATCCCCCTTTAAGCAAAAAAACACCCTTTTTCATCCTAGGTCACTGGGCAACCTAGTGTGAAGATGCTAGGAGTACTTGTGTTGGGCGAGGCTAAGCCCCTCAACTTCCCCCCCCCCCCCCCCCCCTCCACGTTGGCTTTCGCTGCGCCTGGAGGGCCTGCGTAAAAGCTCGTGTAAGGGGATTCTTCCAACGTTTGTTGCAGAGCCTTCACAGGGCCGCTACTTTTCCAGCCGCCTGCAACTGCTCCAGTTGTTCGCCCTCCTCTCTGCCAGGGGTTCGTGCTGGGTCTTCTTTGGTTTTCCTTTGCTTGGGTTCTTTCTTGGGTTGGTGCTTTGGGTTTTTGGTTGGTTTTGGCTTGGTGTGGTGTGTTGGGTTTTCCGCTTGTCTCTTGGCAGTGGGGTGTGCGCGCAGGCTGGCGAGTCTGTATAGTTTGCAGGTCGGCGGAGCTCAGGGTTTTTTCTCAAACGAGGTTTTTCCCTGAGCTTGCTTGCTGGAGTCTTGCAGCACAAGTCCGCGTTTGCAGCCTCGCGCGGAGCGTGGGCAGAAGGCGCGGCCATGCTATATCAGATTCAAGCCAAAAGCTCTGAAACCCGAAATCCTGTGGTCTTGAGATTCTACAACCAAAACCTGACCCTAAGGGTCCATGTACCTAAATAAGGAGTACTTGGGCCTTAAAGTACCTCCTCTTTAAGGACTTTAGGGCCCAAGTATCTAATAATTAGGTACATGGACCCTTAGGGTGAGTCTCGAAAGTATGCCGCGTGCCCCGTTTCGAGTTCCATTGCGCAAGGACTTTTTGACCCGAAGCCCCCCCAGCCTTGACCACTGGAACCACGGCTACATGGCTTTACCAAAATACAAGAGACAACGCAAATTCAGCAATGCCCTCCTCCCTCTCCCCAATGTCTGGGAAGTCCCTACTGTCATGAAAGTCTTCACAACTTCAGAGAACACACCCTAAACCCCTAAAACTCCAAGTCTTGTCTGGTTGCTTTATTTCCATACAGCCCCTCGTGCCTCGTGGGAGTCCGAGGATAGAGGACCTATAACATGCAAGCCTTAGGCTTTGGAAGCCCTAAGCCCTCAGCCCTAAACCCTAAACCCTAAATCCCAAACCCTAAGCCTTAAACCTAAACCCTAAACCCTAAACCCCAGACGACCCTAAACCCTAAACCCTAAACCCTAAACCCTAAACCCTAAACCCTAAACCCTAAACCCTAAACCCCTAAACCCTAAACCCTAAACCCTAAACCCCTAAACCCTAAACCCTAAACCCTAAACCCTAAACCCACCCAAAACAACGAAAAGTCGCAGCTCGCAGAAGAAAGGTTGGAAGATGAGCTCTGGCAGCGTGGGAAGGCACCTTGGCCCGATAGGGTTTAGGGTTTGAGGTTTGGGGTTTAGGGTGTAGGGTTTGGGGTTTGGGGTTTGGGGTCTGGCGTTTGGGGTTTGGGGTTTGGGGTTTAGGGCGCTTGGGAACCCCGAACCCTCTTCCCCAACCCTAGGCTACCCTGGATCTGAGAAGCATTGCCAGCGGGAACGAACTGCTCGCGAAAAGTTCGCATACGTTTAGCAGCAGCAGCAGCAGGAGGAGCAGGAGGAGCAGGAGTAGGAGTAGTAGGAGTAGTAGGAGTAGTAGGAGTAGTAGGAGTAGTAGGAGTAGTAGGAGTAGTAGTAGTCGTCGTCGTCGTGATGGTAGTAGTAGTAGTAGTAGTAGTAGTAGTAGTAGTAGTAGTAGTAGTAGTAGTAGTAGTAGTAGTAGGAGGCAGGCAAGTAATAGTAGTACACTGGAGGACATGGCGTTCTCGCGCAGGCTCTGCCTTCATCCCTAAAGCCTCCACCCTTGCAACCCTGAACCCGAAACTGCGATTTTACGCCGGGCACACCTCGTACTTCAAGACCTTACAGACGCCTGAGCCGAAGGTGTACCGCATCGTGCTGACTGGCGGCCCTTGTGGAGGGAAGAGCCACTTGGTGGACTGTGGGATGTGCTAGTGTTGGGATTTACAAGTGTCTTTTTAGAGATTATAGGCTTTAGTATGCTTTTGGGGCATCGTTGAAGTGGAAGGTTGGCTTTGTGATGGCTCACGGTTGGGGGTCTGCACCGGGTACGGTGGCTAGAAACACCCTATGCGCAGAACCCTACACGGCCCAGACCCATACGGCCTTTACCCAGCCCAGAACCAGGCGTTTTGAGGCAGAGGGGCATTTGCTTCTCCCAGCCCCGAATTAAACCCGAAGCCCTAAACACACACACACACACACACACACACACACACAGAGCATCAGTTTTTGAAGCCTGAAACATGAGCCTGTGTGAGTTTTACACTCCGAAGCCCAACTCTAGACTCAGCAGGCCCAAATTCTTTGGGCTTAGGGTTTATTAGGGTTTTCTTCACTTGCTGCATGCCAAGGCACGGTCATGAGTGACCTAAGCCAAATGCTGACAGAGAAGAACTTTCTGGTCTTCACGATGCCGGAGCGACGGCCCAAACCCTCAACCCTAAACCCCAGACCCTAAACCCTAAACCCTCAGATTGAAGGAGCTTCAGCGGAATAATATTAAGAAGAGGGAGCCAAGGTTTGAGAACAAAGGGATGCCAGGGGGAGATTTAGGGGTTTAGGGTTTAGCGTTTAGGGCTTAGGGTTGTTTACGGGGTTTGGGTATGAGCTGGATGGATTCCCGGAAGACACGCGCTCGTTGGTCTTTTTGGCGGGGTTGGGGCTTTAGGGTTTATAGGGGCTCAGGGCCTCACGGGCTCAGGGGGCGGGCTTGGGGGCTCCCGGGATAGTTAGGGTTTAGGGTTTTTGGGATTCAGGGGCTTTAAACCCTGAACCCTGAACCCTGAACCCTAAACCCTAAACCCTAAACCCTAAACCCTAAACCCTAAACCCTAGGGTTTAGTGTTTCGGGGCTCTGAGGGTTCAGGGCCCAAGACGCAAGGAGATCGCCACCGAAATGTTCAACTGGCCGGGGCCCAAAGACGGCGTGCCGCCTAGGGCCCTAGGGCCCTGGGTCTTTGAGATTTGGCGTCATAGGGCGTTCCTAGTATAACACCCTAAACCCTAAACCCTATAAGCCCTTATTCCGAACCCTCGTAGTCTGCTCCGGGCTAAGGGCAGCAAGTCGCCCTGCATCATCTCTAAATAGGGTTTAGGGGTGTTAGGGTTTAGGGATTTTGGGTGTTCGGGGTTTAGGGCTTTAGGGGTTGAGGGTTTTGGGGGTAGGGTACGGGCTCAGGGTTGGGTCTCTGGGGGTTCGCGGGTTCAGGTTCAGGGGTTTAGGGTTTGGGGGTGCGGAGGTCTGGCTATCTATACGACCGTCAAGCGGCAAGGTCCCTCCACATATCCTCAGCTTCTAAACCACCTTTAGACCAAAACCCACAGGCAGCTGCTGCTGTGGGCCTTTTGGCTTTCAGCATTTTTAGCTTCCAACAGCATCGTCACTTGTGCTCTGCTTTCTGGCGTCATCACCAGACTGAATAGATAACCCACATGTGCTGAGGAAAAGTCAACTGTTTGACTTACATGGATCGGATTGAGTCTCCAAGCCCGCGTCAGCCCTAAACCCCAAGCCCTAAACCCCAAACCCTAAACCCTAAACCCGAAACCCCAAACCCCTAAACCCTCACCCTAAGCTGCAGCATGTGAGCCGAAAGCTGCCCCAGGTCTGGCGGCCGCATGTGGCAGGACTTTGCCGAGGAGGCGTTTTTTTTTGGAGGGGTTAGTGTTTATGGAGTTTATAGATTGGTTTAAGGTTTAGGGCTTAGGGTTTTAGGGCTTAGGGTTTAGGGTTTAGGGTTCAGGGTTTAGGGTTTAGGGTGGGCGGGTGGAGGGGGTTTAGGGTTACACAGTTGATAGAGTTTGTAGAGTTTATCGGTTTTATGGGACCCTATAGGGTTTAATGCTTTGAACTGCTATAGGGTTTACAGGGCTTAGCGTTTGGGGGGTTCAGGTGCTCAGGGGGTTTAGGGTTTAGGCTGTGTCACATGGTCCGCAAACACCACCACGCAGGACGTGTGCTGTGGTGTGCGCCACGGCCTGCGTTCCCTCCCAAGCCGCCCACCCCATCGATGGCTTTCATCGGGTTTAGGGTTCTTTTTTCACACAGTGGTCGGGCGGCCCTAATCCATAAACCCTAAACCCTAAAATTCTAAACCCATGGGTGCTTGTGTCCGACCCAGGGTGGCGGCCTTATAACCCCTAAACCCTAAACCCTAAACCCGAAACCCTAAACCCTAAACCCTAAACCCTAAACCCAAAACCCTAAAACCCAAAAACCGTAAACCCTAAACCCTAAAACCCTAAACCCTAAACCCTAAAAGCCCACATGCCCTGCAAGTCCGGGGTGTCCGGCCTGGCCGGCGCCTCCATGACTCGAGGTGCAGCTCGCGGAGTTCTGGAGCGACCCCTAAACGGCTCAGGGTTTAGGGTTTAGGGTTTAGGGTTTAGGGTTTAGGGTTTGGGGTGGTTTACAACCACCAAACAACCTAAACGTTCATTCGGACGTAGGAGTGGATTTAGGAGTTTAGGGTTGTTTAGGGTTGACGATTCAAAGTTTGGAGCGGGGGTTTGAGGTGTTTAAGGAGGGGAGTTTTGGACCACGACACTGCTGGAAGCCAAAAATGCTGAAGGCCAAAAGGCCCACAGCCGCGCTCAACTGCCTGTGGTTTTGGGCTAAAGGTGGCTTAGAAGCTTAGGATATATGGAGGGACCTTGCCGCTTGACGGTTGTATAGAAAGCCAGACCTCCGCAACCCCAAACCCCCAGAGACCCGACCCTGAGCCCCTACCCTACACCCTAAGCCCCTAAAACCCTAAAACCATAAATCCCTAAATCCCTAAACCCTAAAACCCTAAAACCCTAAAACCCTAAAACCCTAAAACCCTAAAACCCTAAAACCCTAAAACCCTAAAGCCCTAAAGCCCTAAACCCTAAACCCCTAAAACCCTAAACCCGCAGCCGCCCCTGTGTTAGGGGCCGGCGGATGATGAAACCTGGGCAAAGCTCCAGCGGCTTGGTCCAAGGCTTGTGGTCTTTAGGGTTTAGGGCTTAGGGCTTCGGGTTTAGGGTGTAGGGTTTAGGGTTTAGGGTTTAAGGTTTATCAGTGCCGACACCTGATACTCAAAGGATATGCGGGGGACCTTTAAAACCTAAACCTCCTAAACTCTAAACCCTAAACCTCCAAAGCCCAGTGCTTTGTTTGTGGGCCCACCCAGGTACGAGATGACACGTCCACGCCTGAGCCAGAGATCTGAGCCCTCAAGCCATACAGCCCTACTCGTCAGCCCTCACCCTAAACCCTAAACCCTACACCCTAAACCCTCAAGACAAAATGAGTAAAATTGTATGTGGTATCATTCTGAATGTCCAAGTTATTTGTCTAAGCAGCTGACAAGCCGAGTTTAAGTCTGAGGCCAAGTACTCCATTTACTTAAACCCCCCTCCCCCCCCCAAACCCAATCTCAAGATCCGGCCTTGATTTACTTCAGATGCTTGCGGGTTACGAGCGGCTATCGTCTCATTTGTATCTGCTGGACCTTCGCTCTCACTTTGTCTCTTTCTTGTCCTTGCTGTGACTCTTCTTCTGCACGTAAACCCTGAACCCTAACCCTAAACCATAAACCCTAAACCCTAAACCCTAGCCCTGAACCCCAAACCCTAAACCCTAGCCCTAAACCCCAAACCCTAAACCCTAAACCTCAGGTCTTCAAATGCACGTAGAGGACTGCATCTTGAAGATGGCCAGGCGAGGATCTAAGATTGCTTTGGTCAAAAGGTTTCAAGGGCTGTTCAGCAGCTCTTAAGCTGAAGTTTAGGGTTTAGGGTTTAGGGTTTGGGGTTTAAGGTTTAGGGTGTAGGGTTTAGGATTTAGGGTTGAGGGTTGAGGGTTGACGGTTAGGGTTGACGGTTGCACCCCAAGCCGCAGCTCCATATTGTTGCGCATAGAATCACAGGTCAGCATATGGCAATGCATGCAAGTGTCTCCTGCTGCGTGTCGTTGTACATTAGTTGTTATACTCTTATGTTCTATTAATCCAGAACTGGTTATACATGTTTACATTTTACTATGTTGGCGATGATTTCCATACATATACATATACATATACATATACATATACATATGCATATGCATATGCATATGCATATACATTTACACATACATACACATGTACATATACATGTACAAATACATCTTCTTACTTTGTTATATGATGGTCCGTATTCAAGGCATTCTACTACTCCTTTCTATATGATATAAATATTCAAATAGCATCGCACTGTTGATTGTTATAATTGTCAGTTTATGTTCTTGTAATTATATATATATGTATATACATCTGTTCAGTTAGTTGTCTTTGTGTTCATCTATGTTCATCTTCGTTTCTCACATCACAATGTATAGTGGCATAGACTAAGCTTTCAACTTTCAACCCTGTGTTCTTCTGGATGCTTTCTGTGCAATTCTGTGCATGGAGCCTAATGTTGCACCCGCTTTAGTATCGGCCCCCTCTTTAAAGACAAACTGGCCGAATTATTCAGGACATGCTGACTGTTTGGGAGTCCCTCTTTAAAGACAAATCGTCCGGGCGCCGTAAGAAAATTCCACGTGGCGCGCCTTTAAAAAAGATAACCGGGCATCGCTGCCCCTTTTGAACCTATCTAAACTCCTCCCTATTAAAATCATATGAGCCCCGGGGGCCGTGTAATCAGGCTCCCATCCACGCCTCGACTGTCCAGGGGGGGGGGGGGGGGGCCCCCCACACTAAAGAGGGTGCAACATTAACAGAGATTTGGGTGACTAAGCCCTGAAGTTTGAGCTGTACATGCGACCTCTGAAAATAGAGGCAGTCGCTGACAAAGAGGAGGCAAGCTGGGGTGTTTAGGATTTAAGGTTTAGGGCCTGAGGTCTGAGGGCTGAGGGTTGAGTAGGCTGCTAAATTGGGGGGCAAGGGTCAGGGGGGGGGGGGAGCGTGCATAATACCCTGGGTAACTCTACAAGGTTTTGTAAAGGAGTACGCACTGTACCAACGCGCGCTGGGGTTCAGGTTGTTTTGGATTCAGGTTCAGGGGCTAGGGTTGAGGGGGCAGTACTCTCCGTGGCCTGTGCTAGTAGATTTTCAGGTGAAATTATTCTCGGGCCCTACCTCGGACCCCTGAGGTTGCACCTTTTGGTTTGGGGGGGGGGCCCTGTTTAAAGGTCCTCTAAGGGAATATAGGGGTTATAGTAGGAGTATACTGAGGGAGCGTCTTCATCCCTTGAAGTATAGGGCCCAGGTATGTCAAGTTTTTAGTCTGTCTACGGCTTAGGGTTGCCAGTTGGGATGTTCCCCCTACACTAACAGTCCTTAAAAGGATTACAGTACCTCCCCCCATGATAGTCCCTATGAAGGACTGTTAGTAGAAGGGGGAACATCCCGAGTTTAGAGTTTAGGCTGGGGTTTGCTGTGATATGTCAGTCATTGACAGAACTTCAAAGTCAGCAGCGGCCACGTGAGTCAAACTCTTCGGCAGCCCAAATGAGACTACGCTCTGCAATGTAAGCCTTCCAGTGCGACCATCATCATCAGGTGTGAGCACAGCATTGGTCTAGAGCTTCCAGTGCTATGCGGCAGAAGGCATCAAGATGTGGAGATAGAGCCGGCGCAACGAATAGTTCAATTTGGAGGCATAAGAAACTCCAACGTGCTTGAAGCGGCTGCTAGCTGCTAGCTTCATCGGCGATGACAGCGCATTGCACAGCAGAAACTTTGCGGCTGGCATGCCGTGCCCGGCGCTGTGTGCCGATGAGCAGTCTTCCCTTGAAGGTCTTCTAGCAGTAGCACAGCGGTCTTCTAGCAGTAGCACAGCACCCTCCTGCATGCACCAACCCTGAACCTCAAACCGTCCTAAACAATCCTCACGGCCTCTTCTCCCTGAGCTTCCCCCCTGAACGGGTTTGGGGTTTTCAGCTGCCGACAGCCTCAATGGGAGCCGAAACCCTAAACCCTAAACCCTGAACCTTGAACCCTGAACCCTGAACCCTAGCCCTGAACCCTAAACCCTGAACCCTAAACCCTAAACCCTAAACCCTAAACCCTAAACCCTAAACCCTAAACCCTAAACCCTAAACCTAAACCTAAACCCTAAACCCTAAACCCCAGTGCAAGGCGCCTGCCTGACCCCCCGCGCGGCGTGGTGGTCCTCCTCGACCGGGGGGTGGTGGACAATGTGGCCTACTGCACGGAGGCCGCTGCTAGGGTTGAGGGTTTAGGGTTTAGGGTTTATGGTTTAGGGCTTGGATTTCAGAATTTAGGGTTCAGGGTTTAGGGTTTACGTAGTTTATATGAGTCGGAGGGTTTAGGACTTGGGATGCAGTGTTAAGGGTTTCGATTGCGAAATTTTAGGGTTTAGGTCCATATGAACAAGGTAGGGCTGTTCAAACTGGCTAGCAGTCCTAGGTAGGATAAGGGGGACCCTTGAAAGGGAATCCCTTCTTAACCCTCTTCTGGCTCTCTTAAACAGGGACCTTATTCAGAGGGTCTATATCCCCAAGGGTCCCCCTAATCCTTTCCCCTAAGCAGAAGGCGACCCCTCAGGCCCAGGCTTCCAGTGGCAAGAAAGACAAGCAAAACCCCAAGGCGACTTGGGATATCCGCAAAGCCAAAGTCTCCAGGGTTTAGGGTTTAGGGTTTAGGGTTTAGGGTTTAGGGTTTAGGGGCCTGGACTCGGTGGCCTTTCCGCAAGTGGACAGGGGGGGCCACGAAGGACTTGGTGCAGAGCATCATGTTGAGCAAGGCGGTTCGCGCATGATGTAGCTGCTGGCCCTGCGTTCTGTACTTATGGTCGTGCTTCCCATGCGCCAGGCGGCCGGCTATGCCAAGATCGAACTGCAGCAGGGTTTAGGGTTTGGCGTTTAGGGCTTCGGGCCGTTTAGGTTTAAGGCGCTTCGGCTTCTCTTGACACAACCCTCGTCAGCGCCCCCAAACCCCGAATCCTAAACCCGAAGCAAGAAACCCTAAAGTAGTACAGTAAGGGGGCCTCCTTGCAGGGGCCCAACGAATTCGCAGGTTTGGGTGGCGTGCCGGTTTGAAATCCTCTGCTTCGCATCTTTAGTTCGGCTTTGCTGTTGGGGCTTTAAAGGAGAGTCTAGGGTGGGCTAGGAGTTAGGGTTCAGGAAGTTTAGGAAGTTTAGAAAGCTTAGGAAGTTAGGAAGCTTAGGAAGGTTGGGAAGCTGAGGATATAGGGTCCGGGAAGGTCTGGGATGTCGAGGTGTCTTCGGTCTTGGACGGTCCTGGATCTCAAGCTTCTTGTCGGGTTGTTAGATGTCTGTTGCACCATTGCATTACAATTTTTCTGAGCCAGGAGGCGTGGAACATGGTCCAGGAGCGGTTTCCTGGATCTGCACTACACCCGCACCCTGATGCCGAAACATCCCCAAGCCCCCAACCCCCCCAACCCTTACACCTTGGGATGTTCCCCCTTATACTAGTTCCAGGAGGTACTAGAATAGTACTACAAATCCCTATTAAGGACTGTTAGTATAAGGGGGAACATCCCAACTTACACCGCATCCGAGACCCCAACCATGAACCCCCAGGCAGCTCCAGAGCCCCTGACTTTGAGGGTCAACGGCTTAGGGTTCAGGGTTTAGGGTTTGGGGTTTAGGGTTCAGGGTTTAGGGTTGTTATTCCTTCGTTATTCGCTGGAGTCCTAGCCACTAGAGCCGAAACCCCTAAACCCTAAACCCCCAAAACCCAATTTGGTTTAAGCCCCAAACCCCAAGCCCTAAACCCTAAGCCCTAAACCCTAAACCCTAAACCCTAAACCCTAAACCCTAAACCCTAAACCCTAAACCCTAAACCCTAAACCCTACCTGCTTCTGTTGCCAAGGCTGGGCACGACCACCGCGCGCCTTCGAGACCGCAGCAGCATCCTGAGGCTTGTAGGCGTAGGGGTTCAGGAAACCCGTTTTTAGGGTTTAGGTTTAGGGTTTAGGGTTTAGGGTTTAGGGTTTAGGGTTTAGGGTTTAGGGTTTAGGGCTGTTAGGGTTTAGGGTTCATAGGGTTTAGTGCTTGGGGTCTAGGGCTATTAGGGTTTAGAGTTTAGGGTTCATAGGGTTTAGGGTTTAGTGTTTAGGGTTTAGGGTTTAGAGGATTTAGAGTTTATGGCCGGTTAAGGTGGGTTAAGCTGGATTAAGTGGGTTTAGGGTTTGGGGTTTAGAGTTTAGAGTTTAGGGTTTAGGGTTTAGGGTTTAGGGTTTAGGGTTTAGGGGTACACCCTACGCCCTCATTGAACCCTAGCATAGGATCGGACCAGATTCCACCCGGGGCTGCCAGGGGTTTACGATAACAACCAAATCCCTCATTTAGACCCCCAAATCGTAGGATCCCTGTTTCATAAGGACCCCAAGAAGGTACCCCTAGTATCGTCAGCCATCTCTGTTTTTTTTTTGTGTGTGTTGCTTATTGGGGCCTTGTATGGCTTGATGGCTTCACTTGGC
This sequence comes from Symbiodinium natans, assembly GCA_905221605.1. Lineage (NCBI taxonomy): Eukaryota > Dinophyceae > Suessiales > Symbiodiniaceae > Symbiodinium > Symbiodinium natans. The sequence goes on along the minus strand of CAJNDS010002501.1, from coordinate 72,419 downwards.
GGCTTTAGGGTTTCATGGATTAAGTAGGGTTTAGGGCTTTTGTGACTTTGCGACTTTGGGCTTAGTGCTGTATGTTGTTTTTGGGTTGGGGGCTTAGGGCTTTAGGGTTTGTGCTTTTGGGTTTTTTGGTTTTGGGTTCTAGACATTCTGCTCGCAGGTCTTACGGCTATTATCATAGGGTTTAGAGCTTTATGTCTACGGTTTTGGGGGGGTCGTAAGCGTCTTCGGCCTTGGGGCAATATAGCGCTACCGAGAGGCTCCGCAAAGACATTGGCAGCAACTGTCGAGTTGGCTGGCGTTTCTTGCCAAAGAAGTCAAGTTGAAAGCACCCCAATAAAGGCACCATAATCATATATGTATGTATATATAGAGTGTAGCCTATGTCATCATCCTTGGTGTTTCAGGCATTTTGTGGTTGTAAGTTGAACTGTTGTTAAGAATTGAACTGCAATCCTTGCTTTGGCTACAAAACTGTTTCTTTTCATGACTTATAAGCAGGGTGTTGATGGTGCCGGGCCCGCCGGAGCTTGCACAGCGAGCATGCGGATGAAGCCTGGCAGTTTGTGCTGCAGTCGCAGTTACCGAACTGCACGGCGAACCAGATACATCCATTCGCAGATGATGTTCTACGATTCTTTACGAAAAAGGACACGCGACTTCAAGGGGAGGGCAGCCATGCGTACTACCCCCTAAAGATGCCCAGGACGTCTCGATAGATCAGATGTGGCTACGGTCCCAGTGCTCTTGCATGCAGCTGTATGCCGGCATGAATGTCAGAAACCCTAAGCCCAAACCCGAAAACCGCAAATGGCAAGAAGCAAAACGCCGTCTCGCCACCGTTGCACTCTTGGAATCCCCTACAAGCCAGAGTGAAACCCAGAGTTGCCATGGGTTTTAGGGTTTCGGCTTTAAGGTTTAGGGTGTAGGTTTTGGGTTTAGGGTGTAGGTTTTGGGTTCAGGGTTTAGGGTTTAGGGTTTAGGGTTTAGGGTTTCGGGTTTAGGGCTTAGGGCTAGGTCCATGCCTTTGTTGCGCCCAGGGTACGACCACGTCATCCACCTGGCCCTGTGCTGAGTAGTCTGTGGCCGGACCTATCCTCTTAGGGTTTAGGGTTTCGGATTTAGGGTTTCAGATTTAGGGTTTAGGGTTTAGGGTTTAGGGTTCAGGGTTCAGGTTTCAGGGTTTAGGGCTACTAGGGCCCGAAGGAGGCCCTTATTTACCTTTTGGGGTTGGGGTTCCCTTATCATCATCCCCTTACAGCCAAAAAGGGCAAGCCTTAAAACCCTACAGAGCTTAATCAGCCCCTGAAATTCTCGAAGCCCTCATGCCCCCTGAACCCTACAATTTCCTTAAGAACCCCCCCCCCCCCCCCCCCCCGCCCCCCAAACATGCAGATAACAGTCCCTTTATTAAAAAGGAAGAATACCTTTTTTTCTGGTGCTTCTTAAGCAAATGGTAGAGAAACCCTAAACCCTAAACCCTACACCCTAAGCAATCCTCAGAGCATTTTTCACAGGCTCCCAAACGCCCGCGCTCAAGACTCTTTTGGCTGTTTCCGAAAATCGGAGGTACCCTTTTTTGGGGGTCCCTTTGAGGGGATTCTTTTCTATTTTGGGCATAAAACGGGGTCCCCCTTTTTTTGGGAGAAACCCATTTAAAACACCTAGCCGGCATTTGGCAACTGAAGATCTTCCAAGCGTTAGGGTCACTTCTGCAGGGTTCTTTTGGGCCCAAGCCTGAAGCCCTACACCCAGCAGAAGCCACAAGTTGTTTTCTATGGGCGCCTTTTCCCTAAACCTACACACCTAAAACCCTAAACCCCAAACCTGATGTATGGGTTGAAGTCCCACGGTGTCTGGGTTGGGATGCAAGTGCTCCGGCTTGTTTGCTCTCTCGGACCACCATGACTGCATGGAGGCCTAACCTGATGCAAGTCGCTTTGGGGATTAATTTCCCTAAACCCTAAACCCTGAACCCCCCGAAACCCTTTATATCCCCAGTCCCTCAACCCTAAACCCCCAAGCCCTGAAGCCTAAACCCCAAACCCCAAACGCTAAACCCTGTATTTGTCGAGACCTGTGCAGGCGAGGCTTTGCTGTTTGGGGTCAAGTTGTGGTTTGCCGGTCCCAAACTGCAAAAATTAGGGGTTTGCAGGTTTATGGTATGGATTTTGGACTGAGGTTGCTCCCAACCCGGGTTTAGGGTTTAGGGTTTAGGGTTTCGGGTTTAGGGTTTAGGGTTTAGGGTGACTATCCTTGGGTCCTTTGTTTGTTGAAGTTCGGGCAGCCAAGCTGCCCTTACACTTTCGGCTGTCTGCATTTCCATACACCCTACACCCTAAACCCTAAAAAACCCTAAAAAACCCTGAAAAATACTAAAAAACCCAAAACAACCCCAAAAAAACCCCAAACCCTAAACCCTAAACCTGACCAGGTCACAGCAGCCAACGGCGCGGAGCAGTTTTATACGCTCACGCAGGCGAGGGGGCAAGATGCGGAAGAGATTCGGCCCACATGCGGGTGCAGGATGTAGGGTCCTGGTTTAGGGTTTAGGGGATTTAGGGTCCTGGTTTAGGGTTTAGGGTTTGGGGTTTAGGGTCTGGGGTTTTGGAATCGAGCCCGGTAAACCCTGAAGCATACCTGCAACTCTCAAACCCCAAATAGTAAGCAGGTTCTGGTCACCTAGTTAGGTCTACGGCATGACACCCCAAAATAGTAGGTAAATGCAGCCCCAGGCAGAACGACAAGGAGAATTTTCTTACGCCAACCACTGAACGACGGTCCCCAATTAATACTCGTAGTCATGAGACTGATCCGGATAAGAGGCAGTGTTTTTTCTGCCCCTTTTCCTGCCTTTGTAAAAGGAGCACACCTGCCTTGTCATGGTACTCAGGTACGGCGCCTTCCAGAAAAGCAGGTCCTCAGGTCCAATGCCGCTGCCCCGCACCACAGACTCCCACTGCAGCGGAAATTGTGCATTCTCCCTGCTGCGATAGATGGACTGCTCAGCACGGGTCTCTACGCCAAGGGTCTCCGGCTTGTGAGACAGTGGCCATGCATCTCCGCCTCGTTCTTAAGTCACCCAGCTGGATCACCCGCGAGCCCACTGCGGCACCATATGCCAGGATGATCTCTTAGATCCAGTAGACAGACTTCGGGCCAACCTGCGTTCCAGGCCAACCAGGCTACGGGACAACGCGCTGTACCCCCCACGTCGCACAGTTACATAGGAGTAAGATTTGGGGGTTGTGAGGTCAGCAATACCACATTGTAAGTTGAGGGCTTGGTGCGAATCTTAGAGAGATGCGGAAGGGGGGGGGGGGGGGGGGGAGGTCCCATTCCTCAACCCCGGCTGGCCCAAGAGATCCTGAGATGCATGGGAATTTAGGCCACAGTTCTCGATACCCCAAGCCCTGACCCCAAGTGGACTGGTTTAGGGTTTAGGTTGTGAGGTTGACCCTAACCCTAAACCCAAAGCAAAGCCAGGAAGCTCGCGCCTGAATTCACCTTCAGGTACATGAACCCCAAACCCCAAACCCCAAACCCCAAACCCCAAACCCTAAACCTAAACCCTACACCCTAAACCGTAAACCCTAAACCCTAAACTCCCTAAACCCTAGCCCTAAACCCTAACCCCCTGAAACCCTAAAGCCCTCAAACCCTAAACCGGCACGACCCTTGTCCTGGGCAGGCCGAAGGCAGTTTGGATGCATTTTCAGTCTCCGGGTTTAGGGTTTAGGGTTTGGGGTTTGGGGTTTCTAGGGTTTAGGGTTTCTAGGAATTCTAGGGTTTCTAGGGTTTCTAGGGTGTAGGGTTTGGGGTTCGCCCTGGGCTTAATCCTTACAGCGTGAGGCTTGGCTCGCTGAAAGGAGAGTAGCTAGGGCTGATGGTTTAGAGTTTCAGGGTTTTAGGGTTTAGGGTTTAGGGCTTGGGGCTTAGGACTTAGGGTTTAGAGTTTTAGGGTTGGGGAACCCTAAACCCTTAACCCTAACCCCGAATTGCGAAGAACCGAGCCGGTTGCAGAGGGAGCTGTCACAGCTGCCTTGCATCTTCGGGTTTCGGCTTCAAAAAGTGGCGAGCGAACCGCCCGAGAGCCTTAGAACCCAAAGCCCTGTAACTCTTCTCGGTTCAGGCTGCACCCTAAGGGCCATTGTGCCTAAATAGGGAAGACCTGTGCCTTAATCTAAGGGCAGTTACATGGTACCTTCATCTGGTCCCTTACCTTCTTTAAACGATCTGTAGCATGGGCCCTTGGGTTGTACAGCGTATATACGGGGCCTCCTTTTTTGAAGGGCCCATGTTAAGGGACCATGTAACTTCCCTTTGACTCAAAGTACTTCCTATTCAGGACTTTGTGGCCCACGTGTAGAAGCATGAGATAGATGGACCCCTTAGGGCTGTGGTGGCTAGACTGCCAACTGAAGCTGTGTCTGGGGTTTGGGGGGGAGGAGCTGCATACCACACCCTAAACCCTAAACTCCAAACCCTAAACCCTAAACCCTAAGCCCTGCTTCTGCCCTCAGGCACGGATGGATCTGGGACTGCGCGCCATGAGACGGCCGAACAGGCTCAGTGTGTACATCTGATTCCTTATCAATGTTGGTGACTGTATTCATGGGGGTGTCCTCGGATACAAGCAACAAACGGCCCTTAGGGGTTAGGCCCGTAGCGACAGGGCTTGGGGTTGAACCTGGGTGTGGGCTTTATAGAGCTTGGAATTTACGTAGAGGATTTGGGGTTTGGTGTTGTTGTTCGGGTCTTTGGCGGTGGGGTTTAGGGCTGGGTGCCTCTCTTTTTGCATGCGCACGTGTACCTCTGATCTGTTTCTCTGCCCCAGCTCGACTCCCTAATCCCAAACCCTAGACCCTAAACCCTAAACCCTTGCTGCCTCGTAGCCGTCCCCCCCCCCCCCCCCCCCCCCCCCCCCCCCCCACCCCCCTCGAGAAACAGGGATCCTGATGCAGGGCAGCCGAAACCCCTCATCCCAAAACCCAAACCCCTATATAGCCCAAATTCCTAAACCCGAAGCACTACCCTTCCCACAAAACTCGAAACCCAAAACCCTTAGCCCCTAAAACACAAAACCCCAAACCCTAAACCCTAAATCCCTAACCCCCAAGCCCCAAACCCTAAACCCTAAACCTTAGCCCTAAGCCCTAAACCCTAAACCCTAAACGCTAAACCTTAGCCCTAAGCCCTAAGCCCTAAACCCTAAACCCTAAACCCTACACCTGTGCCGGGTCAGGCCAGGGACATGGACATGAAAACGCAGCAGGCGCCTTGCTTGGCAGCCCAGCGGTACCCTTTTCCGTTTATGTTTGTGTGTTAGGGTCTAGGGTTTAGGGTTTAGGGTTTCGGGTTTGGGGTCTAGGGTTTAGGGTTTAGGGTCTAGGGTCTAGGGTTTATGGGTTTTAGGGGTTTAGGGTTTAAGCCTTTTTCCCTTGCCATTTTGTTTTGGATTCCAGTGTCTAGGGTCTAGAGTTTAGGCTTTGTAGTTTAGGCTTTGGGGTTTAGGGTTTGTGGTTTGGGGTTTAGGGTTTGGGCTTTAGGGTTTAGGGTTTAGGAGTCATGGTAGCCCAGCGGTACCCTTTTATCCCTCCTTTTTTGGCTCAAGGATCCCTTATGCAGTCACCGACCCCCCAAAAAGGTGCCCTAAACCCCAAACCCCTAAACCCGAATTAAACCCTCTACCCCCAAAATATCATCCCTAATTTGTTGTAATATGGTTACAATGTCACGGTGTCGGCTTTGAGCCTTGCTGCCCAGGCTGGCTCAGATCTGTATTTGACCATTGCAATATATCGTGATTAAACCCTAAACCCTAAACCATAAACCCTAAACCGTGCTCCATGGTCTCATGACCAGGACAAGATCTTGTCCGCGATAGCTGTCACTCAGGAGAAATGGTACAGTGAGATCGGCGTGCAAGAAGAACGCCCCATGAAATGTTGGATCAGGAAGGGCTTGCTAGGGCAAGGCTCCATACTTGGCCCTCTCGGACGGAGTTTAGGGTTTAGGGTTTAGGGTTTAGGGTTTGGGGTTTAGGGTTTAGGGTTTAGGGTTTAGGGGCAGAGTTTACAAGCAGACGCTGCACACCACGAAGACCTCCGCGGGGTGGGTGTTTGCGAAGAAGCTGCTGCACCAGGTACTGGGGCTACGAAGCTGGAGAAGGGCTTAGGGCTTCAGGGTTCTTTAGGGTTCTTTAGGGTTCTTTAGGGGTTCTTTAGGGTTCTTTAGGGTTTTTTGGGGTTCTTTAGGGTTCTAGGGTTGAAGGGATGAGGGTTCTAAGGTTTCACGGTTTTAGGGTTTTATGGGTTTAAGGGTTGAGGGCCTTAGTGTTTTGGGGTTTTAGGGTTTTCCGGGTTTGTTTTTGGGTTTGGGGCTAGGCAGGACATACCGGTTTTTCTCTAGGCAAGCCCTTGGATCGTTTTAGCCTTGCCCATGGACCATGTATCTTTGCCGCAAAATTTGGGCTTAAGCGGATCATGTTTAGGATTCTTGTTCAGAGGCTGCTTTGAGGGGCATTCCCAGTTCCTCAGCCCTAAACCCAAAACCCTAAACCCTAAACCCTGCACTCTGAACCCTGAACCCTCAACCCTACACTCTAAACCCTAAACCCTAAACCCTAAACCCTACCTGAAGCCATGAACCAAGAGAGCCCCCCGAAAGCGCTTGAGAATCTAAGACGTTAGGGCCCCAATGCCTTGAACGCCCATGAGCGCTACACACCAAATTCTAAGCTCGGGTTTAGGGCTTAGGGTTTAGGGTCTAGGGTTTAGGGTTTAGGGTTTAGGGTTTAGGGTTTAGGGTTTAGGGTTTGGGCCTCAAACCCCAAACCCTAACGACCAAACCCTAGCTGGCTAGTAGACCCCAAATCCCACGTTAACCTCTAACCCCAAACCCTAACGACCAAACCCTATAGCTGCTAGTAGACCCAAATCCCACATACAACCCCTAGCCCCAAACCCGAAATTCCAAACCCCAGTAGCACCCTGAAACCCCCAACCCCAAACCCTCCCTAAACCCTAAACTTACCCTAAACCCTAAACCTTAAACCCTAAACCCTAAACCCTAAACCCTATACCCTAAACCCTAAACCCTAAACCCCAAATCCCACATTGCAGAGTCGGCCCCCAACCGCCCGAAAGCGCGTTGCAGGCTTGGCTCGGGTGCAAGAAGCACTACATCGTCTCGCCCCGTGGCTTGAGTTTAGGGCTTAGGGTTCGGGGTTTTGGGGTTCAGGGGTTTAGGGTTTTGGGTTTAGGGTTCCGGGTTTTTGGTTTAGGGTTTGGGGTTTGGGGCATTTGGGCCCGCGGCTTCCTCATAAAGGGTATAATGCTATTTTAGGCGTTAGGGTTCAGGAGTCTTAGTAGCCCAATGGTACCCTTTTCGCCTTTTGTTGTTCAAGGTTCCCTTGTAAAGGAAGCAACATGCAAAAGGTTAACCACGATAATAGACTATGGTTGCTGCGCTAGCAAGGAGTTAAGGGCTTCGGGGTTGAGATTTAGGGTTTTTGAGCTGAAATCCTGCAACAACATGCCTCTGGGATGTCTCACTTCTGTATACGTTCGCCCGGGCGGTTGTAGTCTAAATGCCATATAGTTTTTTTTCAGAACATCCTTCATTAGATTCCAGGTCTTCGGGTATGATCCTGGCTCTGAGTTTTTTTTTCTGAGGGGGGGGGGGGGGGGGTTACAGTTCCGCAGCTTAGGGAATTAGATTTCCAGTCGCCCCCTCAAGCCCCTAAATGCACAACTGCTTGGAAAACGCCCGGGGTTGGATGCCGTTTTTGGGGTTGCTACCTCCTATCGCCCTGTCCACCACTTCTCGTGGATTTAGGAGCCTGTGTAGGTTCGGGATTTCAGGGTGTCTCTCAGAGGATCCTCTAAACCCTAAACCTCAAACCCTTTGGGACACACGAGCGACCACCAGACTAGCCAAAGGGAGCCGGGTTTAGGGTCGTTTTAGGGCTCACGGTTCGTAGTGACTTCGTGTAGTATGTTTTTCTTGCGAAGGCAGCTTAACTCTGTGGTACTTTACTGTAACTTTAGATCCTTACATTTTTGGGGTTTATTGGGCTTCTTATTAACGTAGCTAAAAGTTTAATTTATAGCTACCCTCCTGAGTGCAGCCAAGTTAACTTCCGTTTCCTACCGGTGCCATTCTGGCTCAACCCCGTCGCATCTAGCTTGCGACCCGGCGGGGAGAGGGATTGCAAGGGTAGGGATTAGGGTCTTGGGTGTAGGATCACGAGGCTCAAATGCTTCGACTAGTTATTCTCCATCCGATACAGCTCGCACCAACGACGCGCCCCAACCCTACAAAACGTACGGGAAGCAAGGCATCGGAAGCCCCGCCCCCCTCCCCCTAATGTCAATGCCAAAGACAACAAGACAGAGACAGAGCCGGGATTATAGGTGCATCCAATAGCAGTCCGACAAGAGAACCCTAAACCCTAAACTATAGAACCTAAGCCCTAAACTAAATAGAACCCTAAACCGTAAACCCTAAACCCTATAAACCCTAAAGCCTAAACCCTTCTGTCGAGTGGTAGTGGCCGGCCGGGCGCCGGAGGAAGGCCCGCTTCCATGACGGTGCGCATTGCCGTCGTGCTTATGAGTGGCCGACGGGCGGATGTCGACGTCGTGCCGGGCGCGTCGGTGGAAGACCTCCGAGTGCGCGCGCAGCAGCTTCTGGGAGTCCGCGGGAGGTTGCTCAGCGCATCGGGCATCTTGCTGCAGGGCGACCTGACTGTTCAGCAGGCTGGGTTGCGGAGCGGCGATTGGGTCACCTTGCACACGAGACCGCTGCTCCTTTCCGCCACCTCAGCAGCAGTAGCTGCTGTTCTCAGCGACGGCTCCGTTGTGTCCTGGGGTGAGGGAGATATGGGCGGCGACAGCAGCTCAGTGCAGTTGGACAACGTGCAGCAGCTCGAAGCCACACAGTCAGCGTTTGCTGCTGTTCGGGGCGATGGCTCGGTCGTTACCTGGGGTCGCCCGCGCTGGGGTGGCGACAGCAGCCCGGTGGCGGAGAAGCTGAAGGACCCCTTTTTGAAAGCCAGAATACACAAGGTTTAGGGCTTAGAGTGTCGGGTTTAGGGTTTAGGGTTAGGGTTTGGGGCTTAGGGCTTAGGGTTTAGGGTTTAGGGTTTAGGGTTTAGGGTTTAGGGTTTAGGGTTTAGGGTTTAGGGTTTGGGCTCCTTCAATGCAGCAGAACAGGACGTGCAGCAGGTCCGGGCCACTGCGGGCGCCTTCGCGGCCTTGCTCCGAAGCGGAGGCGTCGTCACCCTAAACCCTAAACCCTAAACCCTAAACCCTAAACCCTAAACCCTAAACCCTAAACCCTAAACCCTAAACCCTAAACCCTATAAGAAGGCGTCGTCACTTGGGGACATCCGGCGCTGGGAGGAGACAGCAGCGAAGTCCAGGACCTTCCCGGTACTTCCAAAGCTAGTTTTATTAATTCTGGGAAACTAAACCCTAAACCCCTAGGTAGGATAAGGGGGACCCTTCAAAAGGAAACCCTTCTTAACCCTCTTCTTGCTCTCTTAAACAGGGACCTTATTCAGAGGGTCTGTGTCCCCAAGGGTCCCCCTAATCCTATCCCCTAGAAAATCAGATGGGTGTTTCAGAAATGCGGGGTACGGGCCTTATGATAAAGGAATCTTGCAATGTCGGGGGTCTATATTAGGGGTCCCTTTCTTTTCGGAAACCCCATACAAAGTAAGGCGGCCCCTATTTTCATGGTAGGATCGCTAGTAGCTGCAGTTTAGGGTGTGCTTCCTTAGTTTGAGTTTGGAAGTGGCCTACCCTAAAAGGCCGTGGGCTACAGTACTCTGTGCTTGCGTGGAGAGCGTATGATAATAGCTCCTCATTTGGAGTACTAGGACCCAGAATAAGCCCTCATTCACAATAGCTCCGCATTTGGAGTACTAGGACCCGGAATAGGCCCTTATTCCGTTTCTTTCGGGCTCCTGCTCCCTTAAATAGGCCCTTATTCCGTTTCTTTCGGGCTCCTGCTCCCTTATCGGCCCCTTGAATGCAAAAAAGGGTGCCCTTGTTATTCCTAGCTTCCTCTTGGACCTAGAGTAGCTTGGCGTTTAATTCAAGGTGTGGCTGGAGCCTGAAAACATCTGAAAACCGAATGTCCCGACCAGGCCGCACAACCCTGCCATCCCACAATCCCTCTCTATGTATATTGCCCTAAGGGTTGAGGGTTTAGGGTTTAGGGTTTAGGGTTTAGGGTTTAGGGTTTAGGGTTTAAGGCCAAGGGTTTTAGAGTTCAGGGTTTATAAGGTTTAGGGCTTAGGCTCTGGGGGCCTAGGCTCCCCCTCAAACCCTAACCCTAAAACTTTAGGGTTTAGGGTTTAGGGTTTAGGGTTTAGGGTTTAGGGTTTAGGGTTTAGGGTTTAGGGTTTAAACCCTTTCAACCCAAAACCAAGGGGCACCTTCTCCTCCACAAGAAATCAGCTGCGGATTGCAAGCCACTGGCCTCTAAAACAAATACTCTCTAAACCCCTGGGTTTAGGGTTTAGGGTTTAGGGTTTAGGGTTTAGGATTTAGGGTTTAAGGCCAAGGGTTTTAGAGTTCGGGGTTTGTAAGGGTTAGGGCTTAGGCTCTGGGGGCTTCGGCTCCCCTCAAACCCTAACCCTAAAACTTGAGGGTTTAGGGTTTAGGGTTTAGGGTTTAGGGTTTAGGGTTTAGGGTTTAGGGTGTAAACCCTTTCAACCCAAAACCAAGGGGCACCTTCTCCTCCAAAAGAAATCAGCTGCGGATTGCAAGCCACTGGCCTCTAAAACAAACGCTCTCTAAACCCCTGGGTTTAGGGTTTAGGGTTTAGGGTTTAGGGTTTAGGGTTTAGGGTTTAGGGTTTAGGGTTTAAGCTGTAGGGTTTAGCCCCCAATGTAACTCCCTATCTCCCTAACTCCCTAAGCCCTAAACCCTAGCCCTAAACCCTAAACCCTAAACCCTAAACTGTAGGACCAGCTGCAGAATGTGCAGCAGCTACATGCCACCGGTGAGTCCTTCGCTGCAGTTCTGGAAGATGGCTCTGTGGTGACTTGGGGCAACCCGGACACAGGCTCCCTGCGTTTAGGGTTATGGGGTTTAGGGTTTAGGGGTTAGGGTTTAGGGTTTTGGGTTTAGGGTTTAGGGTGTAGGGTTTCGGTTTTAGGGTTCAGGTGAAGTTGAGGGTTTGTAAGGTTGAGGCGAGCTGTCATTGCGGACCAATCCAGAAGCGTTTATGGGTTTTAGGGTTTATTGGTTTATGAGGTTTAGGCGGAAATAGGGAGGTGAAGTTTGAGCCGAGGGTTCGGGTTCGGGAGCGTTCGGAGTTTCGCGCGCGGGGTTGTAGGTTCAAAGGTGTAGCGTGTGCGGCTATAGGGTCCGCTTGCTCTGAACGGATTCACGAGTTCAGGGTTTTTCGGGTTTTATCTTATCCAGCACAATTATTCGACAGTATATATATATATATATATACATGTATATATGAATGAAAGTATTCGTATATTATGTCCAAATATGATGCTAAAATCAACGATAGGAAAAATATAGGAAAATATATACTTCTTTGCAGGTGAAAAGTGTTTGTTTCCCGCTTTTGGATCGGAAACACTTAGTCCATAGTGCAGGAGCAAAGGACGTCTTTCTTCCAAAGAGACAGTAAACAGCATTCCAATTCATGTTTGAAAATGGAGCTAATGTGTCAAATCATAAATTCTCGTTTTTTCATTGTAAACTTTTGACATAAGATTCACCCAACAGGTTAATTCTGGCACAAAGTATTTCTAAAAGTACAAAGTAACATTAACATGTTTATGAAGTGTCTGAATGTTTTTTCAAAATGTGAAGCAAGAAAGCATGCTTTTGTGTAAAAAACCACTTCTTTACACAGATGTGTTTAACGCAGTTGTTTATGCACTTTGTATGCTTTAAACAAACAAAACATACAAAACTCACATGGCGAAATAGTTTTGAGCAGACTTGTAAAAATAGAGAGACATTCTTCATCAAAAAGTACAATCTTTACAAAGAGAGATCTTTTTCATACGTTATCAAGAAGAAAGTTCTAGTTTTCATAAATGAAAGAATGTACTCTTTCAATAACACAAGGCTTTTCAACACAATATGCTTTGTCAAAAGTACAAGAAACCCACACTTTGTTTCAAGAAATGTACTGATAAGAAATGATAAAAGTGTGTACTTTTGAAAAGCTTGTTAAAAAGTGTTTTCTCAAGCATATAAAGCCAACAAACAACGCATCACGCACACACACACACACAGAGACACACACAGATACGTGATAACAAATATAAATGTAGAGATATATATATATATACACATAACTATAAACAGATAAATAGACAAATATAAATATACATATACATATAAATAGTAATATAAATATGAAAATAGATAAATATAGATATAAGTATAAATATAAATAAACATGTATATGTTTTATATTTATATTTATTTTTAGTTTTCATTTGTATTTATAAGGTCTGGGGCTTGCAGGGTGTAGTTGGCCTTGACACAGGTGGTGACAGCAGCGCCGTGCAGCATCTGCTAAAGCGCTTTGGCATATTGGGGGTTTCCGAAATTCAGGGTACCTTACTGGGCTCCTTATTATAAGGGAATCCTACTATCTGGGGAACTATTGTAGGGGTTATATATTTGCGTAAACTCCCATGTTGCTTCATGAGAATTTCATGGCCTAGCCGCCCAGACCGCAGCCTACGCGTGAAGGCAGAGATGGTAGGTGCATCTTTTTGGTTTCAAGTTCAACCCGGAAAGCTACTTGACCACATCTTATGCGGAAGGATGTACAGGAAAACCCGCAAGCACACACGTAGCCTTACAACTAGGACACAGTCCGCCATATCTTATGGCAAGGATTTATCGGAAATCCCGTAAGCACACGTAATTAACCGTATAACCCTAAACCCTAAACCAGGAAACCGTCCACCAAGAAAGGCATGTTCGCCAGCTGCATGCCTCGGAGTTTGCCTTTGCCGCGGAGCTGGCTGACAGGCTTGTCTAGGGTCTAGGGTTTAGGGTTTAGAGTTTTGGGTTTTGGGTTTAGGGTTTAGGGCTTTGGTCTGCGGGAGTGCTGCCAGATGAGGAAGCCAGAGGTTTAAGGTCTAAGGTGTGCTCAGAATTTCGGATTCGAAGGAACCTTGGGTTTGGGAGAACTAGGGAGGGAGGGGTTAGGTTTAGGGTTTAGCGTTTAGGGTTTAGGGTTTTGCGTTTAGGGTTTAGGGCTTAGGGCTTAGGGTTTAGGGAGGTACCCTTGAACCTTCTTGGCTACATCGAATTCGAACATTATGTAAAAGGGTTTAGGGTAGGTAACCTTGAACCTTTTGGCTATATAGAATCCTACTATGTGTAAAAGGCGAACCGTTTTTTTGGGCTAGGGTACTCAGCCCCTACGCCCTAATCCCTAAACCCTAAACCCCAAACCCTAAACCCTAAACCCTAAACCCTCAACCCAACCCTAAACCCTAAACCCTCAACCCTAAGCCCTAAACCCTAAACCCTAAACCCTAAGCAGGCGTGTTGTGACGTGGGATGGTTCTCGCGACGGTGGAGAGCTGGAGAATGTCCGACAGCTCCAGGCGTCTGGAGGAGCCTCGCACGGCAGCGAGTCGTTTAGGACTTTTGTGTCGTGGGTTTAGGGTTTAGGGTTTAGGGTTTAGGGTTTAGGGTCTATGGTCTAGGATTTGGGGTTAGGGTTTAGGGTTAGGGGTTTAGGGTTTAGGGTTTAGGGTTTAGGGTCTAGGGTCTAGGGTTTACGGTTTCGGGACATCAACAACGACGGCTAAGGAGCATTTGCCGCCACCCTCGATGCAGGATTCGTGGTGGCTTGGGGCCGACTCCACTGTGGCGCGGACATCAGCAGCGTGCAGGAGCGATCAAAGACACCTGAAGCATGCGAACGAGGATCTTACTGTTGGTTCGCAGGGAATGAGGGAATGAGGTACCCTATATCCCCCTATATATCTCCTTTAAAGGATTATATAGGGTACAGTACCTCATTCCCCCATTCCCTACTAACCAACAGAAAGAAATCGCACTCCCCAAACAAAACGTACCCAAACGATGGGAGCCATCACGTGGGGAGGAACCGACCCTTGAGGGGATTTCAATGTGTAACTTGTATTGCTATTGGGTAATTTGCAAGAAGCCCAAAATCAACGGGATCTCCTTTCTCGATCTTCCAGGGGCCTAAACCCTAAACTCTAAACCCTAAACCCTAAACCCTAAACCCTAAACCCTAAATCCTAAACCCTAAACCCCAACAGGAGAAACTCAAGGCCGCCGTGGAGCTCAAAGCTACCTACTCTGCCTTTGCAGCCATTCTCGGCGACGGGTCCGTGGTGCGGTCTTGCGAAATCCCAGGGCACCCTGACATAGGGTTTAGGGTTTAGGGTTTAGGGTTTAGGGTTTAGGCTTTAGGGTTTAGGGTTTAGGGGGATGCCGAAGACTGCTGCACGCCTGTGCGGTTTAGGGTTCGGAGTTTACTGAATTTACTGAGTTTGCTGTAGAGTTTACCCCTAAACCCTCAACACCAAACCCTAAACCCTAAGCGGTTCCTGCTTGTGACGCTTGCAGCTTTATTTAACTTTCACCCAAGAGCTTGAACCTCGAACGCCAGGGGAGCCTTGCAAATTCGCCCCCTTCCTGCACCCCTAGCTCATCCACATGCATCTTTGTGTATCATTGTACATGTATATGTGTATATATATGTATATACACATACATACAGGGGTTTAGGGTTTAGGGTTTAGGGTTTAGGGTTTAGGGTTTAGGGTTTAGGGTTTAGGGTTTAGGATATTGCATACATGCATTCATGCATACATGCATGTGTCCGCACTTCATAGTCACAGCAAGAAGAAGAGGGGCGACAACACCATTCGTGATCATAATTCTGGCCGATGTGTACCCGTCATTTTAGGGATACACGGGCTATCAGTATCGGCTCTATCACTAGGTTGCCCAGTAGTGCCCTTATTCCCTTTTTGGGGGGGTTTAAGTTCCCTCAAAAACCCCTTCAAGCAAAAAAAGGGCACCCTTTTTAAGCCTAGGTTACTGGGCAGCCTAGAGACTCTAAACCCTAAACCCTAAACCCTAAACCCTAAACCCTAAACCCCAACTGACCTGTCAAATGCTTCCAGTGCTTGCGCCCCTCAAAAAGGCTGACACTCTCAAGATTGCCAAGCGCCTCATGAGAGCTCGACACCCTAGATCGTGCCGAAATGCTAAGCCCTGAACCCTAGACCCTAGACCCTAAACCGCTAAGTTAGGGTTTAGGGTTTAGGGTTTAGGGTTTAGGGTTTAGGGTTTAGGGTTTAGGGTTTAGGGTTTGGGGTTTGGGGTTTAGGGTTTAGGGTTTAGGGTTTAGGGAACCCTAAACTCCAAATCCCTAAAACCCTAAGCCCTAAACCACGTACCCTGAACCCACAGGTGACTTGGGGCCATCCCTCCAACGGCGGGGACAGCAGCAGCGTACAGGGCCAGCTCAAGAAGGTTCCTTAACAGCCAGTGTAGGGGTTCAGGGTTTGGGGTTTGGGGTTTAGGGTTTGGGGTTTAGGGTTTAGGGTCATGAGGCTTACAAGATATAGAGGACATAAAGTATACATAGGGAGTTCAGGGCTTGCAGGGCTTATAGGCTTGCAGGGTCTATGTATGGGCTTTCTAGTAAAGTTCTGTAAGTTGTTGGGTTCGCGCAAATTTTAAATTTTGATAAACCTTAAACCATACGCCCGAAAGCCAAAAACCCTAATCCCCTGGTTCCTAAACCCTAAACCGCAAACCCCAAGAGTCCTAAAGCCAAAGAACCCGGTATCGGCTGAGGTGAAGCGGCTCTATGCCAACTGGTATGCTTTTGCCGCCGTTCTGGATGCTCAGCTTGGCCGTGCCCTAGATTTCGGGCTTAGGGTTGAATTCGGGAATTCGGTAATCCCTCAACCCTAACTCCTATAGTTCCTAAGTTCCCTGAAGCTCTCGACCCCAAAGCCCAACCTCACACTCTGAAACCCCTAAACCCTAAACCCTAAACCCTAAACCCTAAACCCTAAACCCTTGCGACTGCGCATCCTCGCAGCTTCCTAAGTGCACAGGGTCCTGGGCGGAACGATCGCCTGGGTTTGAATGAACCAAAGCCTAGGCCCGAAACACGCAAACTTCCTAAACCCCAAACCCCTGACTCCAATCAGGAGTTTAGGGTTTAGGGTTTAGGGTTTAGGGTTTAGGGTTTAGGGTTTAGGGTGTAGGGTTTAGACCCCAAACCCTGAACCCCAAACCCCAAACTCCCTGAACCCCAGACCTCAAACCGTAAACCCTAAACCACAAAAACCCTACACCCCAAGCCTAGAACCCAAAACCCTATGCTCTAAACGCCAAACCCCAGACCCTAAACTCTAAACCCAAAACCTAAACCCCAAACCCTAAACCCTTAACAGCTTTCCTGTAAGTATAACACGCATTCAAGTTATGAGCTTTTGGGTAGCCAAAGGGTTGAGGTGCAGCGTTTAGGCATCAGGGTTGTTGCAAGGATTTGGAGGTTCGGCTTTAGGGTTTAAGGTTTAGGCTTTAGGCTTTGGTTTAAGGTTGAAGGTTTAGGGTTCAGGGGGATTTAGGTAGGCCTTTCGTTTCTGGCCTTAAGACTCATGCTATGACACCGATGTGGTTCCCTCAACCCGTAGGGTTCAGGGTTTAGGGTTTAGGGTTGAGGGTTTAGGGTTTAGGGTTTAGGGTTTAACCTCAACTTCCCCTAAACGTCTCCATGAACCCCTGAAGTGAGTCATGAGTCTCTGTAGAGTCTTGGTCTTGGACCCTCTTAAACCCTAAGCCCTAAAACCTTAAACCCGAATGCACAAGGAGAACGGCTCCGTTGTGACCTGGGGAGACCCTGCCCTGGGTGGCGACAGCCGGGCGGTGCAGGAGCTACTGAAGGACTCAGTTTAGGGTTTAGGGTTTGGGGTTTGGGGTTTAGGGTTTAGGGTTTAGGGTTTAGGGTTTAGGGACTCTACCTCGGGGTTTGTTAAGGTGGTACCCTTGGGCTGGGGCACCCTTTTCTTAAAGACTCGCTCAGGGGATGTGAGGGCCATATTGGGAGTATATCAAGGGAAACCTTGAGGGGTACAACCTTACGGGTACGAGTCTGAACCCCTTGGTATGAGGATGTTAGGAATTTAGGGTTTGGGATCTGTAAGGCTTAATCCGGTTTAGGGTGTAGGATTCTAGGGTTTAGCGGCATTAGGGTATTGTGTTTTTTGTTTTTTTGGGGTTCA
The DNA here is from genome assembly GCA_905221605.1 of Symbiodinium natans. Taxonomy (NCBI): domain Eukaryota; class Dinophyceae; order Suessiales; family Symbiodiniaceae; genus Symbiodinium; species Symbiodinium natans. Next base: position 55,129 of record CAJNDS010002501.1, on the reverse strand, counting down.
GGGACTCAGGATTTCAGAATTTTGGGGTTTAGGGTGTCAGGGTTAGGGTTTCAGGGTGTGGCGTTTAGGATTTCAGGGGTCAGGTTGGATACACCTGGAACAGTACCCAAACACTATCATTGCAACCATGCAAATCCTAAACGGCTGAACCTATTCAAGTGAAGATCATGGCAGGTTTCCAGGGTTCAGGGCTTACGGTCTAGGACCCCGAGTATGCCTCCATTCCCTTTTTGAGGGGTTTCGGTTCCCTTCATATGCCCCTGTATGCCAACAGGGCACCCTTTTGTTCCTAGGTTACTCTTGGGTCTAGGGGTTACCAACTGCACAGCCCTCCGGAAATTTCGGAGTGGACCCCAACTCCATGGATTGGGGTAGGGATATACGGTTTAAAATTTTTGAATTTGGTGGGTAACCTAGGGGGCTTTAGGGTTTAGGGCTGGGGGTCTACTGTTTAACCTTAAGGTTCAGGTTTACCAGGCTTTCCCCCAAAGGGTCCATGTGCCTAATTAGTATATTCTTGGGCGCCAAAGTCCTTATCTAGGCAGGTGCTTCCCCTAAACCCCGAAAACCCTAAACCCTGGAACGCAGACCCTGTGGCAGCCCGCAGGACGTGCAGGACATTGACTCGACCCAGCTTGCCTTTGCCGCAACCCTGGCGGACGGCCGCTTGAACGATTGGAAATTGAGGGTTTAGGGATTAGGGTTTAGGGGCACCTTACTGGGGTCCTTAGCATAAGAGCATCCTATTTTGGGGGGGGCTTACATTGGGCTCCCTTGTTTTCGTGAACCCCCATCTGGGCAGTTCACTAGGACCCAGAGCAGGCGCACATTCCCTTTTTAGGGTTTAGGTTCACTTGGAAGCTCTCTTTTTTTGCCTAGGTTACTCTCAGTACATTTATAGAATACACATGGCCATGTAAGGGTTATAGTCAGAAGAGATACAATGCATTCTTTGTGGGTGGAGTTCGGATTTAAGGCTTAGGGCTTAGGGCTTAGGGCTTAGGGCTTAGGGCTTAGGGCTTAGGGCTTAGGGCTTAGGGCTTAGGGCTTAGGGCTTAGGGCTTAGGGCCTGGGGCTTTTAGGTTTGGGGTTTAGGGTGTAGGGTTTATAGGGTTTTTATGGCTATATATAGGGTTTATAGGGTAGGTGGGGGCTGGGTGTAAAGATCACCCAGGCACCTCCGAGGTGCTGTGTCCTTGCGTTTGTTTCGCCGCCCAAGCCACGAGAGGCTCCGTGGTCACATGGGGCGACTGCTACCACGGAGCTCACTGCAATGAGGCACACCAAGGTTGAAGGTTTCGGGGTTAGGGGCATGCCCGAAAAGCGTAGGGTTTGTGGATTTGAAAGCCTGGAAACCCTATTTTCAAAATCCCGAACCCCAAACCCCAAACTCTTAACCCTAAACCCGAAACCCTAAACCCTAAACCCTAACACCCCCCCCCCCCCCCAAACAAAAGCGATGTTGGAGGTGCAGGAGCAGCTCCGATCAGTGCGTGAGCTCGCGGCGTGCGGCCGCGCTTTCGCGGCCCTCCGCAAGGCCGCCAGGGTTTAGGTCTAAGGGGGCTTTTTGGCGTTGCAAAGGCTTATGGTGCCGAGTTTAGGGCTTATGGCGTTTTGCGGCCTTCCCAACTCCTAAGCCAAGTCTCACGTTCCCTGAAAAAAGTCCCTTACCTTCGTCCAAGGGTTTAGGGTTTAGGGTCTGGGATTTAGGGATTTGGGTTTAGGGTTTAGGGTTCGGTATGGGCCTCGGGGTTCTAGAGGGTACGTTAGGGGTATATGAGAGTTCCCTCTATTGAGGGCCTATATTAAGGACCATGAAGTTACCCAAAGACAGTTCAAGAGAGCGGAGGAGAGTGGCAGCCACCATTGTTTAGGGTTTAGGGTTTAGGGTTTAGGGTTTAGGGTTTAGGGTTTAGGGTTTAGGGTTTTAGGGTTTTAGGGTTTAGGGTCGTAGGGCAGGCTAGTAGGATTCGGAGTGTCGGTGTTCATGGTTCAGGTTTCGACCTTAGGGCTCTTGGGGTTTAAGTGGTTTAGGGTTTAGGGTTTGGGGTTTAGGGAGTTCCATCTGGCAAAAATAGGGTCTTAATTGCGAGCAAATGTCTTCAGGAACATCTTCATCCCTGGCGTGGGGTTACAGGGCAATGCTCAACCCTCAGCCCTGAACCCGAAGCCGCTAACAGCAAGCCCTATAAGCCCTGAAGGGTTCAGGGTGCAGGGTTCAGGGTTTAGGGTTTAGGGTTTAGGGTTTAGGGTTTAGGGTTTAGGGCAACAATCTAACTCAAAGGATGGATCCGTGATCTCCTGGCGTGGCAACGGAGCTGCGGCCACCACCATCGCCACGGCCCTGACGAAGGGAGGAACGGAGTGATCAGAGCTTATCAGAGCTTAGGGCCAGGGTTTCGGGTTTAGGGTTTGGGTTTAGGGTTTAGGGTTTAGGGTTTAGGGTTTAGGGTTTAGGGTTTAGGGTTTAGGGTTTAGGGTTTAGGGTTTAGGGTTTCGGGTTTGGGGTTTGGGGTTTGGGGTTTGGGGTTTGGGGTTAGGGTTTAGGGTTTAGGGTTTAGGTTGAGGGTTTCGAACGGGAAATCCATCCGGTGTCCTTGGGGGGGGCTTGACGATGTATGCTAGGATA
>CAJNDS010002501.1:0-47500 GCA_905221605.1 Symbiodinium natans | reverse complement strand
CCTGGACCTTATTGGCGCAGGTGCACAGGCCATCAGTCAGCCTGCTGAGTCTATTTCTGAAGATGCTGCGGACAAAGCTTAGGGTTTAGGGTTTGGGGTTTAGGGTTTAGGCTTGAGGGCTTAGGGTTTGCAACACTGGCATACTTACCCCACATGTGACAAGGAGGTGTGGGTGCGACGTGAGTTAGAGAGAGCTGTAGACTCCAGGTCTCGGGCATGAAACAAGAAAAGCGCAGTGTTTTGTCTCCAGGTTGCTCCGGGACCTAGGATTCTGTGGAGCAAAGCAACCGTAAGCAAACCCTAAACCCTAAACCCTGAACCCCACAGGTGCGTCTCCAGAAGCTGCTTGGCCGTGAACCTAAATTTGGACCCTAAACCCTAAACCCTAAACCCTAAACCCTAATCCCTAATCCCTAATCCCTAAACCCTTAAACCCTAAACCCTAAACCGAGGAACCCTAAGACCCCAAGGGAACCGGCGGAACCACTCAACCTCCCAGCCCTAAACCCTAAACCCTTCGCCTCAAATCTAAACCCCTGAACCCCTGAACCCCTGCACCCTATTCGCCCTGAGCCCCCTACATCCTAAATCCCGGTGGTGAGGGACTCTCTCAAGTTGGGCCCTTAGCATGGTCCCCTAAGCCCTTACCCTTGCTTATAGGGGATTAAAGGGATCCGAAGTATGGGCCCTCGTTATGTATGGTGTGTATAAGTGCCATGTAGCAGGGGGCCCAAATCAAGGAACCGTACTTCGGATCCCTTACACTCAACCCCCGGAGTTGTGAAGTGCAGGGTCGTTAGGGTTTAGGGTTTAGGGCTCACTTTTTCGGGCTAGGGGTTCATTGGTCTAGAGGTTCAGAGCTTTAGGGATTTAGGGCTTTGGGGTTTTGAGCTTTTAGGCTTTTTTGGCTTTAGTTTTAGGGGCTTAGGGTTCAGGATGCTCCTTGATGTGAGAGTTTAGGGTTTAGGGTTTAGGGTTTAGGGTTTAGGGTTTAGGGCTTAAGATAGTCTGCTCAGGCGAGCTATGGGAGACAAGACGATGTCCTATTTCTACCAGGACATTGAGGACCCCAGCTCCTCAAAATTCGGGGCAGCTGGCAGCACTGCGGAACGTGCTGGAACAAAAGGTACCCTAAACCCTAAACCCTAAACCCTAAACCCTAAACCCTAGGGTTTAGGTTTAGGGTTTAGGGTTTAGGGTTTAGGGTTTTGGGGTGTAGGGATTAGGGTTTAGGGTTTAGGGTTTAGGGTTTTGGGGTGTAGGGATTAGGGTTTAGGGTGCTGGTGGTCGTTGTGGAGGAGGTGGTGGTGCGGGTTGCCCTTGTGGTATATAGCAGTGGTAGTGATAGGAGTTGGAGTGCCCTAAACCCTAAACCCTGAACCCTAAACCCTAAACCCTAAACCCTAAACCCTAAACCCTAAACCCTAAACCCTAAACCGGTGGAAGTCGTCGTCAACAGCCACGTTGGCATACATCTGAAACCCTGAGCCCAACCATTTGCCCGAAGTGGAAGTGGAAGTGGAAGTGGCAGCACTAGCTTCGGGCGCAGTAGTTGGAGCAAAGGGCATGAGTAGCACTGCTTGGTAGCCCCCGTGGTACCCATTTCCCTTTTTTTTCGTTCAAGGTTCCCTTATAAAGTAACCAGCCCCCAAAATGGGTGCCCTTACTATAATATGGTTACTGGGCCACCAAGATTAAGAGTCGCTGCCCGTTGTTGTCGCCGTTGTCGTGGCATTGGTCGCAGTCGCCCGCGTACCCTAAACCCTAAACCCTAAACCCTAAACCCTAAGCCCGAAATCCTAAACCCTATAGCCCTAAACCCTAAACTCTAAGCTCTTGTGAAAACCCTAAATCAAGCCCTAAACCCCTAAACCCGTAAACCCTGAACGCAGCGACAGCCTCTGCGAAGGAGGATGGTAGCGTGCTGGGACAGTTCGAGATGGACTTCTGGCACTACCTGAAGAAGTCGCCTGTTGGGCCTTTCATACTCATGGGTTCCCATACCACCCGCCTCTATGGTAACTCCCTAAAGTTTAGGGTTGAGAGTTTAGGGTTCAGGGTTTAGGGCTACCCCCCTTTAGGTTCCCCCTTAAGCAAGCTTGATTAGGCTTCAGCATCCCTAAATAGTCTTAATTCTGGGGGGAACTACCTCAACAAGTCACCTGACTCGGCTTTTAATACGGGGTCTCTTAACATGCCCATCACCATGTTGAATCTCACATCACTTGTTTACCACTATATCAGATTTAGGGTTTAGGGTTTAGGGTTTAGGGTTTAGGGTTTAGGGTTTAGGGTTTAGGGTTTAGGGTTTAGGGTTTAGGGTTAGGGTTAGGGTTTAGGGTTTAACCTCGTGTAAACCCCGTACATACCCTCTACAAACCAAGGGCCCAGACTTCAAAACCCTTTAAAGAAGGTATGGGACCATGTTAAGGGACCCTGTAACTTCCCTTAAACATCTCAAGGGCCTTTGGAATAGTCACAGGCTGCTTGGTTTTTGTTGCGGGTTCTCGGCAGGCGGTAGGGTTTAGGGTCTAGGGTCTAGGGTCTAGGGTCTAGGGTCTAGGGTCTAGGGTCTAGGGTCTAGGGTTTAGGGTTTAGGGTTTAGGGTTTAGGGTTTGGGGTTTGGGGTTTCGGGTTTAGGGTTTAGGGTACTGTTATGCGGATTCTACTGTCAAGTCCAGTCATCCTCGGGAGTCTGAGCTAGCAAGGCCACAGTCGTCCTTCAAAGCCTGCTGCTTCCCTTTTGCAACGCTACTCATCGACATGGTGGGGCCCCAGGGTTTAGGGTTTAGGGTTTAGGGTTTAGGGTTTCGGGTTTAGGGTTTAGGGTTTAGGGTTTCCTAATTTCGCCTTAAAACCCCCAAAACCTAAACCCTAAGCCCTCTCTTGACATACCTGAGCCCCATCGGCGAAAAGAAGATACGTTTTAGGGTTCAGGGTTTACGGTTTAGGGGTTTAGGGTTTAGGTTTGGGGTTTAAGGTTTAGGGTTTAGGTTTACTGTAGGGTTTGGGGTTGAGGGCCTTTTGCCACTAAGGATTCGCGCGTCCGAAGCTGGCCATGAGACAGCCGCCACTTGCTTTGAGCAAGCGAGGGAGCTATAGGGCTCGTAAGGGAGGAGGGTTTGCGGTTTAGGGTCTAGGGTTTGGGGTTTAGGGTTTAGGGTTTAGGGTTGCCGAAACTTAGGGAGCCTTAGAGAGTAGTGGGGAGTATGAGGGAACCTTGAGTTACATACCCCCTTAAGAACCATATGAGGGAGGGTCAGGGTTCAAGGCTTGTTTCTATACTGGCATGAAGTGGTCCGTTCTCTAGACGTTGCCCGCTTTTTTTGGATCCTGCTAAGATGCGGCCCCTATTGCCTGCAGGGTACCCGGAAGTTGTCATGAAGTGACCATCATTAAGAGAACTGACTGATATGGTTTAGGAGTTCAGGGCTTAGGTTTTACGATTTGGAGTTTCGCCGTATGGCCGAAAGGTCGAGAGAGTGGTTTAGGTCTCGCCACAGTTACGCAGTCTCTTTTCGCCTCCGAGAATATTCCCGGTTTGGGGTGCAAAAGAGATCATTTTCAGGAATATGCTTAAAGAATCCTATTCTATTTTAAGGACATTTCCTTAATGTACGGGTTCCGTGGATGGACAGACTCACCTGGAGGTCTTCGGCTGGGACTCAGAGTAACTTCTTGATCTTCTTGGTAGCCCAGTGTTCCCTCCTACATTAATTAACAGTCCTTTACCGGCATTATAGTACCCCCTATTACAATCCCTATTAAGGACTGTTAGCATAAGGGGCAACATACCAAGTGGTACCCTGCTGGTTCTGGGTTCCCTTATCAAGTAACCTACCCAAAAAAGGGTGCCCTTATTCATATTATGGTTACTGGGCTACCAAGTCTTTTTTCTCTGGGTTAGGCTCCCTTACAATGCGCCAGTAGACCAAAAGGCCACCATTTTTTTTGTGTGTGTGTGTGTGAGAGCGGGTTTCCCAAAAAAGGGGTACCCTTTCTTTCTTGGGGGCGGGGGGGGGTCCCTTTAAGGGGATTCCATGCTCTTCGGGGTATAAAAGGGGGTACCCCTATTGCGGAAATACCTATTTAAAAATGGGTCTGGGACCTAGATGATGTTTGCCCGAAACCCTAAGTCCTAAACCCTAAACCCTAAGCCCGGTCCGCGCCTGCTGACTGGCAACACCACCACCACCACCACCACCTAAACCGTTTGCGTTTGAGTGGGCCGTCGCGGCGCCATGGCCCAACAAAATGTGGCAGCCCACTTTGGTTTTGGGTGACTAAGAAACCTGTGAGACACATCAACAGTGGTTCAGGGGTTTAGGACTGAGGGCTTAGGGTTTAGGGTTTAAAAGTTTAGGGTTCGGGGTGTATAGGGTTTAGGATTCAAAGGACGGGCTCAGGGCAAGCAGGACCAGCAGCTCAGGTCAAAGAGGAACGGCATGGGCCTGCAGACGAGCGGCATGAGTTCCAGAACATGCAGGTCAGGCAGCTAAGCAAATTCAAGGGTGCAGGGTTTAGGGTTCAGGGTTTAGGGTTTAGGTTTAGAGTTAGGGTTTTGTATTTAGGGTTTAGTATGTAGGGTTTAGGGTTTCGGGTTGACTTGGTAGCCGGTCCGCACAAGTAATCATAGGCAAGCCTGTTCGCCCTCGGCTTAAAGCCCCGAACCCTAAACTCTGGACCCTAAACTCTGGACCCTAATCTCTGGACCCTAAACCCTTAAACCTAAACCCCAAACCCTAAACCCTCAACCTTAAACCAAAGAAACTGCGTGCAGATGCACAAAAAAATAGGTGAGATGTTCTAGAACAAGGATTCTCATCCCAGCCTTCTTGGTTGGATGTGCAACCCTACGTCCTAAGCGGTGCACCCTAAACCCCAAGCTCTAAACCCTAAACCCAAGTAAGCCCTGAGCTGCAAAATCTTCAAACCCTACAGCCCGACTCAGGGGCAGCATGGCACTCGAAACCTAACCTTCAAGCCGTGAAGGGCTTCGCATTTAGGGTTTAGGGTTGGGGCTTTTTGGGTTTGGGGTTTAGGGCTTAGGGTTTAGGGGTTTAGGGTTTAGGCTTAGGGTTCAGGGTTTAGGGTTTAGGTTTTTTTTTTTTCCTTTGCGGTTTGGGGTTTGGGGTTTGGAGCTTGGGGCTTTGGGGCCTGGGGGCTCTTACCGCGCGAAGCCAGGAGCAGATCATCACGTTCATCTACAACGACACCTACTTCAGGCGGCCCCACAAGGATGTGTCGCAAGATCTCACAAAGGGCCCCCCCCCCATTCTGGAACCCTAAACCCTAAACCCTAAACCCTGAACCCTAAACCCTAAACCCTAAACCCTGTCAATCCTGAGAGGTCACACTTCTTTGTCACGCCAGAGGGTGCCGGGATCCCCAGCTACTGCTGTCATTAAAAGGTTAAAGGAGGGACCCCTAGAAGGGACCCTCAATCTTAATTTCCCTATATAAGCCATATCTGTACCTCTTGGATAGTCCGTATATACCTAAGCAGCCCCTAAAGGACGGAAATATCCCCGAAGGTCCCTTACAAGGGTCCCTCCCGTAGTCCCTCAACCCTAAAAACCTAAGGTCCCTTAAAAGGGTCCCTCCTTTGGGGTTTAGGGTTTAGGGTTAGGGTTTAGGGTTTAGGGCTTAGGGCTTAGGGTTTAGGGTTTAGGGTTTAGGGTTTTGGGGTTGAGGGTCCCTTGATGTCAGCGTTTCGTTTGAGGGCTCAGAGTTCGGAGAGCTCAGGATTTATTTCGGGTTTGGGGTTTAGAAATTCAGGTTTTGGTTTAGGGTTTAGGGTTTCCGGTCTAGGGTTTAGGGTTTAGGGTTTCGGGTTTCGGGTTTAGGCTTTAGACTCGACGGTTTCTCTGACTTCTCCTGCCGTGAATTTCACCCTGGAGCCCGAAAACTTCCTGTTTTTGTTAGTCAGGAATGAGGGAATAAGGTACCCTGTATAATCCCTTAAAGGGTTTAGGGTTTAGGGTTTAGGGTTTAGGGTTTAGGGTTCAGGGTTTAGGGTTTAGGGTTTAGGGCCCGAATCCCCTCAGTCCCTGCTAACCAACAGTAAGTGAACCCTCATGGTGAACATGGAGGTTTGTGGGTTTACGGCTGGGCCCTACAGTCGCAAGCATTCAAGAAGCTCAACAAAAACTGAAACCCAAAACCCTAAACCTTACACCCTAAACCCTAAACCCTAAACCCTAAACCCGAAGATCTCCTGACCAGGAGTCCATGCTGGTGGTCGAAGTGGAATCGGGACCCGAGGATTGCGATTTTTTGGCTTCATGGATTTACGGTCGTTTAGGGTTTAGGGTTTAGGGTTTGGGGTTTAGGGTTTAGGGTTCAGGGTTTTAGGGTTTAGGGTTTAGGGTTTAGGGCGACCCTAGGACCTAGCAAAAGCACTAAACCCCAAACTTTATACTTTAAAACGCCCGCCCCATCCCCAGCCCTAAACCCTAAACCTTAAACGCTGTCAATCCTCAAGCCTAGACTCTTTTCCATAACCTACATCATAGCTAGGATGCCCAGTAGTGCCCTTATTCCCTTTTTGGGGGGTTTAGGTTCCCTTATCAACCCCTCTAAGCAAACTAGAAGACGATTGGCCCGAAAGCATCGATTTGCGGCGCGTTGAGTCTATGCACTTGACTCTGTGCGCTCGAACTGTATGCACTTGGACAAGTGTATGCGCTCCAGTGTATGCACTTATATGGTTGCATACTCACTTGTATACTGGACGTGTATGCACTCGAACTGCATGGCATTCAAGTGTGTTGAGTTGAATGCCATGCACTTGTGGTCAACTCTATACACTTCATTGGCATTCAATAGATCTGAAGTAAGCGGACTTGAACTGTATGAACTTCACTTGCATGCACCCGACTTGGCTGCGCACGTCCTGTCAACGCGATGCTATGAAAGAAAAGACAAAAACATCTAACGCGAGAGCCGTCAGCCATGAGCATCATCGGCAGTCGCTCTGAAGTCCAAGCTCACACTCCAGAGCGCCTTTCAAAGAAAAAAGGACAGAAGAGCGAGGTTGGCCAGAAGACCTTGGAGCTTCAAAGAGCAGAGAAGCACAGTGAAATCTGACCGAAGTGAGTTTCGCACGCCGGGAATTAAACAACCATGAAATTTGCGATGTTTTCGCACGCCCGGCATTGGAGCACCATGTGATTTTGCTAAATCATTAGCCATGGTATTTGCGATGGTTTTGGAACCAGCGAATTCGGGGACCATGGTATTTGCCATGGTTTTGGAACCAGTGAATTCGGGGACCATGGTATTTGCGATGGTTTTGGAACCAGCGAATTCGGGGACCATGGCATTTGCGATGCTTTTGGAAGCAGCGAATTCGGGGACCATGGTATTTGCGATGCTTTTGGAACCAGCGAATTCGGGGACCATGGTATTTGCGATGGTTTTGGAAACAGCGAATTCGGGGACCATGGTATTTGCGATGCTTTTGGAAACAGCGAATTCGGGGACCATGGTATTTGCGATGCTTTTGGAAACAGCGAATTCGGGGACCATGGTACTTCCGATGCTTTTGGAACCAGCGAATTCGGGGACCATGGTATGTGCGATGGTTTTGGAACCAGCCACGGAAGCTCCTTGCGATGGTTTTGGAAACAGCGAATTCGGGGACGAATTCGGGGACCATGGTGTTTGCGATGCGTTTGGAACCAGCGAATTCGGGGACCACGGTATTTGCGATGGTTTTGGAACCAGCCACGGGAGCTCCTTGCGATGGTTTTGGAATCAGCGAATTCGGGGACCATGGTATTTGCGATGGTTTTGGAAACAGCGAATTCGGGGACCATGGTATTTGCGATGCTTTTGGAAACAGCGAATTCGGGACTATGGTATTTGCGATGCTTTTGGAACCAGCGAATTCGGGACCATGGTATCTGCGATGATTTTGGAACCAGCCACGGAAGCTCCTTGCGATGGTTTTGGAAACAGCGAATTCGGGGACCATGGTATTTGCGATGCTTTTGGAAGCAGCGAATTCGGGGACCATGGATTCGGGGACCATGGTATTTGCGATGGTTCTGGAAACAGCGAATTCGGGGACCACGGGCGTCCGCGGCTTACTACGTCTGTACTAGAAAAAGTCGACTTTCCAGCCACGGAAGCTCCGCGTGTCCGCGGCGTACTACGTTTGTACTACAAAAGTCGACTTTCCAGCCACCGAAGCTCCGGGTGTCCCCGGCGTACTACACGTCTGTACTACAAAAAGTCGACTTTCCAGCCACGGAAGCTCGGGTGTCCCCGGCGTACTATACGTCTGTGCTACAAAAGTCGACTTTACAGCCACGGAAGCTGAGCGTGTCCGCGGCGTACTACGTTTGCACTACAAAAAGTCGACTTTCCAGCCACGGAAGCTCCGCGTGTCCGCGGCGTACTGCGTTTACTACACAAGTCGGCAAAAAAAACGCAAAAACACTACGGTTTTCGCACCGCGAGCACGCGAAAACCCGCAGAGGGGTTACGTTTGCATGTCAAGAAACGCAAAAACACGACGGTTCTGGCACCGCGCCAACGCCGAAACCCGCAGAGGGGTTACGTTTGTATGTCACAAAACGCAAAAACACGACGGTTTTGGCACCGCGCCAACGCCGAAACCCGCAGAGGGTTGTCTGCGGCCACGGAAAAAAGTACCAAAAACGACGGTTTTAGCACCGCGACCCGGCGATTACCCGCAGAGGGTTGTCCGCGGCCCTAAAGAAACGTAAAAAACGACGGTTTTAGCACCGCGACCACGCCGAAACCCGCAGAGGGTTGTCCGCGCAAATCAAGAAACGTAAAAAAACGACGGTTTTAGCACCGCGACCACACCGAAACCCGCAGAGGGTTGCAATCCCGATTGGCGATGTCAACCCAGCCCGCCGCCTTAGAAAGAGTAATTTTAATTTAGAAATCTAGGACTGGGTACGAAGGTCTAGTAAATTCTACGTAAATCTCGTAATTTCTATTAACTTCTACTTCACTCTATGCAATTCACTCTATGCAATTCACTCTATGCACTTCACTCTATGCACTTCACTCTATGCACTTCACTCTATGCACTTGACTCTATGCACTTGACTCTATGCACTTCACTCTATGCACTTGACTCTATGCACTTGACTCTATGCACTTGACTCTATGCACTTCACTCTATGCACTTCACTCTATGCGCTTCACTCTATGCACTTCACTCTATGCGCTTCACTCTATGGACTTCACTCTATGCGCTTCACTCTATGCACTTCACTCCATGCTCTGCACGCTATGCACTTCACTCTATGTACTTCACTCTATGTTGTTGGGTCAGAGGGCTCCGCACGGAAGAACCCTTCGCGATGCTTTCGGGAAAAAGGGCACCCATTTTACATCCCAGGATACTGGGCAACCCAGATAGGTAGAAGCCCCTGCAAATCCTAAATCCGAAGTGCTAAGCTCTATTCCCTATAAGTCCTAAACCCTCTCCACCCCCAACCCCCAACCAAGCCCTGAACTCTAAGCCTCAACCCTAAACCCTCAACCCTATCCCCATCCCCCCCCCCACCCCCCTTCCCCCAAAGTTAGCCCTTTTTTGCTTTTTTAGGGTTGGGGTTTCCTTATAATCCCCTTAAAACCCACAAGGGCACCCTTCTTGTTCCTAGCTTGCTCCGGGGTCGCTCCCCTAAACCCTAAAAACTAAACCCTAAACCCTAAACCCTAGACCCTACACCCTAAACCCTAAACCTGGTTCGCTCCAGGAGGCGGGCCGTAAGCTTCCCAAGTGGTGCCTCGGCTACACAAAACGCGTCTCCTCGCCCTTTCATCATGGGTTCCCCTACTACTCCCCTAGGTTTAGGGTTTAGGGTTTAGGGTTTAGGGGTACTACCCCCCTCTACACTACCCCCTCTAGGAAGGCTCGCCCGATTAGGGTCATTTAAGGGGGGAACCTAGGGGGGGGGGGGTTAGTATTGAGGGGGGAGGGAAACCCATGATGGTATCATGAGACTCTACCTATTTTTGGACCTCGAAGACTGAGGGTTTAGGGGTTTAGGGTTTAGGGTTTGGGGTTTAGGGTTTAGGGTTTAGGGTTAGGGTTTAGGGTTTAGGGTTTAGGGTTTAGGGTTTAGGGTTTAGGGTTTAGGGTTTAGGGTTTAGGGTTTAGGGTTTAGGGTTTAGGGTTTAGGGTTTAGGGTTTAGGGTTCCTTTGGGTTGAAGGACCCCTTCCAACGATCCCCTTAGAGCCAGGCTAGGAGTATATGAAGGAAACCTGCTTAGGGGTACATGCTTAGGGGTCCGAGTATGACTCCCTTGATATTCAGGCCCAGAGCCCCTACATCCGCCAAGGGTTTGGGTTTAGGGCTCTCTTTGTGGCAAATTGTCCTAGGGTTTAGGGTTTAGGGTTTAGGGTTTAGGGTTTAGGATGTGGAAGTTGTTTGGGGGGGGTTTAGGTGGGGACGTTTGCACTGCTGGCTGGGATGCAACGAACCTACAGACTCAGAGCACTTTGGCTGTAGCGGTTTGGGATTTAGGGTTTCGGGTGCGTTGTGTGAAGCCCTAAATCCTAAACCCCAAACCCCAAACCCTAAACCCTAAACCCTCAAGACTCTCCGAAAAGCACCACAGCACATCAACGACTAGGGTCTGGGGCTCACGGCCCTAAACCCTCAACCTTGAATCCAAGGCAGTGCCTGAAGTGCCTCAATGTATTGGATTCTCTGCAAGGGTTGAAGTGAGGGGATATAAGGCAGGTTTAGGGTGCATGGTTTGGAGTTTAGGCTTGAGGCTCTAGGGTTTAGGGTTTATGGTTTAGGGTTTAGGGTTTATGGTTTAGGGTTTAGGGTTTAGGGTCTAGGGTTAGGGTTTAGGATTTAGGGTTTAGGGTTAGGGTTTAGGATTTAGGGTTTCACGGCCCCCCCCCCCCCCCCCCCCCCCCCACCGGGTTTTTCTCGATGCACACCTCTGTGCGAAGCCTGCTGGAGGCTCGTCCCGCGCGGCACCGCTGAGGAGCTCTGCCCATGCATGAAGCTGCCACCCAGCGGAGGTAAAGGGGTTAAGGTTTTAGGGTGAAACCCCAAACCCTAAACCCCAAGCCCTAAACCCTAAACCCTGAACCCTGAACCCTAAACCCTAAACCCTAAAACCCTAAACCCTAAATCCTAAGCCCGGGTTTAGGCTTCGGGGTTTAAGTGGTAGGGCGGTTTTAAGACGTGTGAATTCGGACGGGCGAAGATTTTGAGAGTAGCTATACCTTAAACCCTAAACCTCAAACCCTAAACCCTAAACCCTAAACCTCAAACCCTAAACCCTAAACCCTAAACCTCAAACCCTAAACCCTAAACCCTAAACCCTAAACCCTAAACCCTAAACCCTAAGGGTATGAAATGCTCGTGTGGGCCGCTGGCACCCTTAGCCTGCGTTCAGGGTTCAGCGTTGAGTTGAGGGTTTAGGGTTTAGGGTTTAGGGTTTAGGGTTTAGGGTTTAGGGTTTAGGGTTTGGGGTTTAGGGTTTAGGGTTTAGGGTTTAGGGTTTAGGGTTTAGGGTGTTTAGGGTTTAGGGTTTAGGGTTTAGGGTTTGAGGTTTAGGGTTTAAGGTATAGTTATATGGGCCCTCCCTGAAGGGGCTCTGAACTATGGGCCCTTGGGGTGTATAGGGTATATACGGGGTATGTAAGGGGTCACCTTTTAAGGGCCCAAGGGGCCATCAAACCACCCCAAGATAGTTTAGGGTTTAGGGTTTAGGGTTTAGGGTTTAGGGTTTAGGGTTTAGGGTTTAGGGTTTGGGGTTTAGAGGGTTTAGGGCATAACCCCTTTTAACGTGTTGACAGCACTCCTTGTTCGGCCACTGACCCTGACCGCTGAGACCTCAGAAGCGCAAGATGTCAGTTTCAGGCCGCCTTTGGAGCTTCGGGTTTATGGTTTGGAGGGTTCAGGCTTAAGAGGGTTTAGAGGGTTTAGGGTTTAGAGGGTTTAGAGTTTAGAGGGTTTAGGGTTTAGCGGGTTTAGGGTTTACAGAGTTTAGGTTTTAGAGGGTTTAGAGGGTTTAGAGGGTTTAGAGGTCTTAGAGGTCTTAGAGGTCTTAGAGGCTTTAGGGCTTGGAGTAATTACCCCCTGTTCTGATCCCTAGGAAGGCGTGTTGTAGAAGGGGGAACCATCCCGAAGGCTTCTGTCTTAGCCTGTCCGAGATGCTTCCCGAGGCTTGCGACCGGCTGAGCTGCGGAAGATCCCTTTATTTCAGGGTTTAGGGTTTAGGGTTGAGGGTTGAGGGTTTAGGGTTTAGGGTTTAGGGTTTAACTGTAGCTTGCTTGCTTGCTGTATCCTGGAACCCTGTATTCTGAACCAAACAACCTTTTTAGGCGTGTTAGGGTTTAGGGTTTGAAGGCTTTTAGGGCTTAGGGTTTCGCCCTGAACCCTGTATAATTATAAACCCGACAAATCTTACAGTTTAGAGTCTAGAGTTTAGGGTGTAACCCTGCACTATAAGCCGAATACATCCCTATAAGCCATTAAGTTGAACCGCTTAAGGCCCCAAACCATAAACTCCGCACCCTAACCCGACACCCCAAGCCCAAGGGCTCAAACCTCAACCCTAAACCGTTTAGGGTTTAGGGTTTAGGGTTTAGGGTTTAGGGTTTAGGGTTTAGGGTTTAGGGTTACGGAAACCCTCAACTCCAAACCCTCAACCCTCAACCCTAAACCCTCAACTCATCCCTTTCAATCCACAATTCCCTAAACCCTGAAACCTACTTACTTAGCCCACAGTAGGGACAACTTCCTTCGCCTTTAGTTGAACTTTAAACGTTTTTGGTTTCCTTATTTAGTAGGAAGATTAAAGTTAAACCTTTCTTCCCCTTGGTTATTGGAGAAGTAAGACAACAAAGCACAACAAAGACCTGGAGAAGTAAGCCTAACCCTAAAACAATTCTAACGCCTAAGCCATAAACCTTAAGCCCTAAAACCTCAGCCCTAAACCCTGAACCCTAAAGCCCAAACCACAAACAGAGCCTCCACGATCCTCTTTCACTAGGTAGACCCTTATTGGGGGCCTAAAATTCCCTTCTAAACCCCTTGAAGCCAAACAGGTTCTCGGGTTGAGGGTTGAGGGCTTCCTTCTCATTCCTAGGTTCCTCTTGAGTCGAAGACCTCGAGCCCGAAACCCTAAACCTAAACCCTAAACCCCAGGCCCCAACCCACAAACCCTCAAGCCCCAAACCCTAAACCCTAAACCCTGAACCCAAAGTGCGCCTTTCCTGGGAGTCCCGGGACGGGTCGCTTCGATCGTTTGCCCCTCGCGCGCCCGCGCGCAAAAAGCGCGTCGAAGAGCGCACTCCAAGAGATTGAGGGGTTTAGGGTTTAGGGTTTAGGGTCTAGGGTCTAGGGTCTAGGGTTTAGGGTTTAGGGTTTAGGCCTTAGGGTTTAGGGTTTAGGGGCTTGAGGGATTTTAGGGGGTTTAAGGGGTTTAAGGTCCAGTTTTGCCGGGAATGACTCAGTTCTGAACCTAGTACTCCGACCAGCAACCCTGATTGTTCTTAAGAGGTGGGAGGTTACTAATGACAGCTGGACTGAAAAGATTGTACAACGCAAGACTGGCGAATTTACCCGACGCACCCAAGCTCCATACTCTGAAATCCTGAACCTTAGGGCCTGAGTAGGAAACCTTTTACCTTTTGGGTGATGTACAGTCCTACTCTCTCTCTCTCTATACATATACATGTGTGTATAGAAATATATTTGTATATATATATATGTAGGTGTATACGTAAGTTTTGCAGGCCCTAAGGATCCCGCTTTCGCGTTCGTCGGCCCCAAAGAACCTGAGACAGAAACTGCTGGGACTGAACCAGCACTTGAGTTTGAACGTACAGAGCACGTATCCTGCACCTCCGTTTACCTCACTGTGTGTTTCATGTGTGTTGCGTTTCATGTAAGTTCATGCCTAATCAGCCTTAAACCCCGTAGCCTTTCATCAGTAGCCAAATGCATCGGCCTCGTGCATGAGGCGGGCCCCGAAAAGGAGGTTGAGATGGTCACGATTGAGATGAAGGACTTGGATGCGGGTTGGAGTTTGCTACTATTTGCCTAAGAGCCCCCAAACATGTAAAACAAACACGAAAATAGACATAACCCCTATATTACCATTTTACGGGGACAGTATGTTTTTTGTTTTTTGTTTTACTTGGGGGGTTCGTAAGCAAATGGTAGTTTAAGAACCCTAAGTACGAGCCGCCAGCTTGGGCAGTGGCCAGGGTTCTGCTATCTTCCCCCAACTTTTGAAGGTTCGTTCTACCTTGTTCTATGCCCTGAACCTTAGGGTTTAGGGTTTAGGGTTTAGGGTTTAGGGTTTAGGGTTTAGGGTTTAGGGTTTAGTATATACTTGGGCCCCACAGTCATTCTGTAGGAAGTACTTTAAAGCCCATGTAGTCCCTCTTTAGGTACATGGACCCTTAGGATTATCTTGCGAGTATAGGACCTCACAACCTAAACCCAAGAGTAGCCTAGGAATAAAAAGGGAACACTTTTTCTTTCCAAAGAGGCTTACAAGGCAACCTAAACCCTCATAAACATTTGAACAACGGCCTACTTTGGGCTCCTCGTTGCCCTAAACCCTAAACCCTAAACCCTAAACCCTAAACCCTAAACCGTAGAATCAGGGAAGTAAGGGTCTACTCTTGGTCCTAGCAACTGCTGGCAGGAGGTTTCAGACAGAGAGCAGCCAGTCGCAAGGATTTTGGTCCAACACCGTTAGGGTTTGGGGTTTTAGGGTGTTAGGGTTTAGGGTTTAGGGCTTAGGGCTTCAGGGTACTTCGACCCTCAAAACATCCCGAAGCCCGAAGAACCAAGACCCTAACCCCTAGAGCCCAAAGCCCCTGAAACCCTCAAACCCTGAACCCCTGAAACCCTCAAACCCTACACCCTAAACCCTAAACCTAAGCCCTAAGCCCTAAACCCTAAACCCCAAGCAGCCGATGTTTACTCAGCCTAGAGGATCCACTGGATGGCCGGGTGGGGGTCGCCATCCAGCACCTCGGACTCCTGGGTTAGGGTTTAGGGTTTAGGGTTTAGGGTTTAGGATTTAGGATTTAGGATTTAGGATTTAGGGTTTAGGATTTAGGATTTAGGATTTAGGATTTAGGGCTTAGGGCTTAGGGCTTAGGGCTTGGGAAAAGTTGTTGGTTTTTGTCGAAACGGTATCCTCAGACTTGCAGTTGCTAGCGGGGTTCTCTGAGTGGGTTCAAAGGTCAGAGGTTAAGGGTTTATACAGTGGTTAGGATCGAGAAGCCAGAGCCCTTACCCACTCTTGTCCTACTGCAGGGAGAAAGAAGGGAATCCCTCAACCCTGAACCCTAAACCTCCCACTAAAACCCTAAACCCTACACCCTACACCCTACACCCTACACCCTACACCCTAAACCCCAAACCCCAAACCCCAAACCCTAAACCCTAAACCCTAAACCCTAAACCCTAAACCCTAAACCCTACACCCTACACCCTACACCCTAAACCCTAACCCTAAACCCTCAACCCTCTGAACCTCGGACTCATCTCGCCGAGGTCTGGCAGACGAACCGTCAGCCGCCTAGCGCACAAGGCCGCCCGACATGGTGGGCGTTGAAGGTTTAGGGGTTGAGTTTAGGGTTTAGGGTTTGGGGTTTAGGGTTTAGGGGTTTAGGGGTTTAGGGGTTTATGGGTTGAAGGGTTTAGGGGTTTAGGGGTTTAGGGATGTAGGTTGGGACTAGTACCCCATATTCGAATCGCTGTTAAGGACTGTTCGCATAAGGGGGAACGTCCCAAGATGTAATTAGGGGTTTAGGGATGTAGGGATGTATGGGCAGGGATGTAGGGGTTTAGGGTGTCCGGTCTAGGGTGCAGGGATAGGAGTTTAGGGTGTCCGGATGTAGGGGGTCCGGATGTAGGGTTTTGGGTGTCGGGATGTAGGGTTTAGTTAGGGTGTCGGGATGTAGGGTTTAGGGTGTCGGGATGTAGGGTGTAGGGAAGTAGGGTTTAGGGCGTAGGGATGTAGGGTTTAGGTTTTAGGGATGTAGGGGTTGAGGGTGTGGGGATGTAGGGCTTAGGGTGTAGGGATGTAGGGGTTTAGGGTGTCGGGATGTAGAGGGTTTAGGGTCAGTGTAGGGCGGCTTCGTGGCTAGGGCTCATTGGCTAGGGCATAGGGTTTGGGGTGGAGGCTGCAGGTTTACAGTTTAGGTCCTCGGCTTTATGGCTGAAGCTGGTACGTAGGCCTGGGGGCTGTCGGTTTTACGGATGCTGCTTAAACGCCAAGCCCCCTGCACGCACTATAAACCTACCAGCTATGTTGCACTTTGCAATTCCGTAGCTCAATCAGGGCCGCGTCTCGGCTGTGTTGAGAGGGTGCCCGACACGTGCGACACTACTGCACTGAAACTAGGCATTCACGATATTCAGTGCAGCGAGTAGGGTTCGACCTACATACTGAACTCGTTCCCCCTATGATGCAGAAGTCCGCTCTTGCAGGAAGCCATCGCTGTCCCTACCAAGTTTCTACTATGTGCTTCAGAACCCCAAAAAATATTGTTCCTTATAAGGGTACTAGGGGGAATGTTATTATTTTGTAGGGGGGGGGTTCTTAAGCAACTAGTAGGTTAGGCTCGAAGTCTGGAGGTTCTTTTACAGTGCACCACCAAGACTCTGTTATACTTTAATGTATTTTTACATCCTTAGCCTTTTTTGGGTTTATTGGCTTTCTTAACAACGCAGCTTTAAAAAAATTATAGCTACCCTGCTAAGTGCAGCCACAAAGAGGGCATGCGCCAAGAATAGCTTCCAGCGACTTGAGAGACCGTGGCCGCTTCCCACAAGTACGAAACTCCGTAGTCGGAACTGCTGCCCGGGTTTCGGGGGTTTCGGGGTTTAGTTTTTAGGGTTTAGGGTTTAGGGTTTAGGGTTTAGGGTTTAGGGTTTAGGGTTGAGGGTTTAGGGTTTAGGGTTTAGGGTTTACCTGCCCCTTTCCCCCCCGAAGCCACCGAAAGCCCTCAAAAATCAACCTCCTCTCCTTGCAAGGATGCCTCGTCCCTGGGCTGGCGGGCAGCTGCCTTGGGCCGCAGGTCTGCCCTAAACCTCAAACCTTCGTAAACTTTAGGGTTTAGGGTTTAGGGTTTAGGGTTTAGGGTTTAGGGTTCAGGGTTTAGGGTTTAGGGTTTAGGGTTTAGGGTTTAGGGTTTAGGGTTTAGGGTAAACCCCAAGAAACCCTGAAAAACTCTTAGAAACCCCTATAAACCCTAAACCCTGAACCTGAGGCCCTTGTAAACGCTCAACCCTAAACCCTCCACAGGCGCATAAAGAAGGGCCCTGACTCCAACCTGCAAAGCTTCAGCTTCAAGCCGTAACCCTGCACCCTGAACCCTGAACCCTAAACCCTAAACCCCTAACCCCTAACCCCTAAACCCTAAACCCTAACCCCTAAACTCTAAACCCTAAACCCTAAACCCTAAACCCTAAACCCCAAACCGTAAACCCTAAACCCTAAACCCTAAACCCTAAACCCTAAACCCTAAACCCTAAACCCTAACATTTTTTCAGAGGCTGTTAAGGGCCATCCTAGGATGACTTCAGCGTTGGGCGCCGGCTGAGGTCGGCGACGTCATCGTGGAGGTGAACGGAGCCCCGGCCGGCACCTCATCCGCTGCTTCTCACTGTTGGTTTAGGGTTTAGGGTTTAGGGTTTAGGGTTTAGGGTTTAGGGTTTAGGGTTTAGGGTTTAGGCTATTGAAATGTCACATGGAAAATGATACACAAAACGAGCCGAAATGTACACCGTAGTTTGAGGCGTATAAGCCCCGTACGCCTATTAACGGTAGAACCCTTGCAAAACCTAAACCCTACACGCTACACCCTGCACCCCTAAACCCTACACCCTGCACCCCTACACCCTACACCCTAAACCCTAAACCCTACACCCTGCAAAGCCCTGAGAACCGGCTTTTGAGGTGAAGAACAACGAGGAGGTCAAGGCATAGGGTTTAGAGTTTAGGGTTTAGAGTTTAGGGCTTAGGGTCAGGGCTTAGGGTTCAGGATTTAGGGTTTAGGGTTGAGAGATGCCTGTTAAAATTTGGCTTTGCCAGAGGGTTTCTGGGCTTCGTGGGAGGGATTTAGGGCGTCGGGGGTGATGGGTTCAAGGAATGGGGTGTAGGGTTATGCGGTCTAGAGGATTTGGAGATTCTGGACCACGTGCCAAACTTCTTGCTCCGATAGAATGCTCCACACCATACTTCTTTTGCTGAAGCACGACGAAATGTTTGATGGTGATGATGGGCTGCTTGGCTTAAGGGTTGGGGGTGGGACAATTCTAGCTAGCATCTGCGAGAAAATGATCATGGAGGAGCTCGTGGACAAGATTGCTCGGACTTCAGGGTCCAGAGCCTGTTGGTGTAGAACACCTGTGATCAGAGTTAGCACACTTGTTCATCTCTACCGTGCGCGCGAGGGTTATGCATTCCAATCGAACATCTTCGATGCCGGTAGCCATTACTACGACAGCATCGACAAGTTGCTCTCCCTCTTTTTGTTCAGTCCACTTTTGTTTGCTTTCTGTTTGTGCGGTTATGGCCTGTCTTCCAAACATGAAGGAATCGATTACTTTGAAAGCTCAAACCAAGAGAAGGAAATGCGGATGTTACATCCGAAATGCGTCACAAACCTCCGTCGCGAGCTCCGGACGGAGCTGGCTTTAAGTGTGAGTGCCGTGACTGCTGTTTGTCCTGCTGGTCGTGCTAGTTGTCTGCCAGCATCGAAAGGATCGGGTGCAATTGCTCTAACTACACACAGAAAGAGTCCCCAGAAAACGCCGCAAAATGTATCTATCGTATCAATACGCTATGGCTGTTGTGGGCCTAACCTGGATAAGCTTGCGTAGGCTGGTAGGAAGAAGGGTCGTCTCTGTGGAGGCCTATTGAACCCACTCACCCTAAACCCTAAACCCTAAACCCTAAACCCTAAACCCCTTAAGCCCCAAACCTGCACACCCCAGCTTTCTGTTTAGTAGGGGGTGAGGGAATGAGGTACTTGCTGTCGGTTAGTAGGGAATGAGGGAATGAGGTACCCTATATAATCCCTTAAAGGTTATATATATATATATATATATAAGGGGATATAGGGTACCTCATTCCCTCATTCCCTACAAACCGACCGTAAGCCAACTCACCCTGACAGCAGGCGGCGGTGAAGCAAGCCTTGGCAGAGAACAAAGCCTCAGCTCAAGGCATGAGCTTCGTGGCCAGACCCCAAGATCGAGGGTTCAGGGCTTAGGGTTTAGGTTCTGGGGTTTAGGGTTTAGGGTTTAGGGCTTAGGGTTTAGGGCTTAGGGCTTAGGGTTGAAGGTTTAGGGTTTAGGTTCCTCTCTGAGGTTGAGGATTTACTGTCGGGTTTACGGTTCATGTTCTCAGGGCTTAGGTTCCCTGTTCCCTTCTCAACGTCATGGAACACAGTAGGGTACCCCTCCTAACTTCTGTGGTTGCTGGCTCATGCTGCACCCGCATTAAAATAGACCCCCGCCCCCTCCCCGCAAGCAAAACTGGGACCCTTAAACCCTAAACCCTAAACCTAAACCCTAAACCCTAAACCCTAAACCACTCTTTCATATATAATATAAATGTTAATGACTTTGCGGGCAAGGTCATATATTTAGCGGGCAAGGTCATATATTTAGCGGGCAAGGTCATATATTTAGTGGGCAAGGTCATATATTTAGCGGGCAAGGTCATATATTTAGTGGGCAAGGTCCATTGGCTAAAAAATGACCTTGCCCACTAAATATATGACCTTGCCCGCTAAAGGGCGACCTTGCCCACTAAATATATGACCTTGCCCGCTAAATATATGACCTTGCCCGCTAAATATATGACCTTGCCCGCTAAATATATGGCCCGGGCCAGGTCATATATTTAGCGGGCAAGGTCATATATTTAGCGGGCAAGGTCATATTTAGCGGGCAAGGTCCTATATTTAGCGGGCAAGGTCCTATATTTAGCGGGCAAGGTCTATATTTAGCGGGCAAGGTCATATATTTAGCGGGCAAGGTCATATATTTAGCGGGCAAGGTCATATATTTAGTGGGTAAGGTCCATTGGCTAAAAAATGACCTTGCCCACTAAATATATGACCTTGCCCGCTAAAGGGCGACCTTGCCCACTAAATATATGACCTTGCCCGCTAAATATATGACCCCCCCTGGAGCCCCTCAAAAGAGTCAAGCGATTCAAGATGGCTTCCAAAGAATAAGTTTCCGAATGACCGCGCCTGTTTTTAAGGCCCCTGAAGCCCCTCAAACGACTCAAGAACTCAAGATGGCTTCCAAAAGAATAAGTTCCCGAATGGAAACATGTGGTTAACAAATCCATTCTGTTGACCACGTTGGTTTTCTTGTCCGCTTGAAACAGAAACAGGTGGTTGACAAATCCATTCTGTTGACCACGTTTGGTTTTCTTGTCCGCTTGAAACAGAAACATGTGGTTAACAAATCCATTCTGTTGACCACGTGCCTAGAGAAGAAGGAGGTTGGATATTTTTCCTAATGGTGTGGGACCCAATGGGCGGGTGGGTATTCCCCTGTGGCCTTGAAAGCTGCTCAACTAGTGAATGCTTGGACCAGAGATGCTGAACCCTAAACCCTAAACCCTAAACCCTAAACCCTAAACCCAAACCCTAAACCCTAAACCCTAAACCCTAAACCCTAAACCCTAAACCCTAAACCCTAAACCCTAAACCCTAAACCCTAAACCCAAACCCTAAACCCGATTTTTCGACATGTCACCCCTTCATTGATACAGGGGTCGGAATGATGACATGGTCTTCCCTCAGGGTCCCGAAATAAGTATACTAGAACAACCCCCGACACCGTATTCTAATTCCATATTACTCTCAGCGGACCCCCCAATATAGATCTGTTTAGACATATGGCTGCGAGTCAAAAGTCTAGGTATGTAACTGGCCCCCGGGCGTCTTTCCGCGACATAGGGCTTGTAACAAAGCCATTCTCGTTGCGACAAGCATGTCCGCGACAAGCCTCCGCGACAAGCCAAAAATTGGGCGCTCGGTTTCAAGACCAACGCGCGAAACAGCCGCGACAAACCCCGCGACATACGTATGAAACAAATGGGCGCGACATACGTATGTAACACAGGTGGGGGGCGGGACACCGCGACATACCCCTATTTAGACCCACAGCCATATGAGCCCGGAACCTTCTGCCAATTGAAAAAGCTCTTGCTGCGCCTGTTGGGGTCCGTATTTTAAGGGAATCCTACTATTTGGGGTCTGTATTCGGGGTCCCTAAACCCTAAACCCTAAACCCTAAACCCTAAACCCTAAACCCTAAACCCTAAACCCTAAACCCTGTAAACCCCGCACATGAACAGTAGGAGACCTCAGCTGTCTCCTGCCTTTCAGAACCCCGCCTGAGGTTGTTTGGGCCGTGTAAACACTGAATCCTGAAGCCACACGACCCTCAACAGGGTTGAGGGTTTAGGGTTTCGGGTTCAGGGTTCAGGGTTCAGGGTTCAGGGTTCAGGGTTTAGGGTTTAGGGTTTAGGGTTTAGGGTTTAGGGTTTAGGGTTTAGGGTCATGCTGTCCAGGTGAAGAGGCTAAAGACCGAGATTGACACGCTCGGGACACAGCTTGCATTCAGGATTCTGAGCGGAGGCCGCACGTGATGCCAAGAGCCGCCCTTACCCGGAGCCCGAAGCCCTAAGCCTTAAACCCGAAACCCCAAGGGTTTAGGGTTTAGGGTTTAGGGTTTAGGGTTTAGGGTTTAGGGTCAAGATACAACATGTTATCTTGGGGGGCAGGTAGACTCTGGGGTTCTTTAGGGTTACGTAGGGGCTACTTAGGCATAATATAGGGAACATTGGGGAACAAGATTAAGGGTCCCTTCTAGGGGTCCTCCTTATATTCCCTTTAAACCCTAAATCCCAAACCCTAAATTCCTTCTTCGGGGTGGGGTTTACCTTGACACCCCATGCCCAAAACCTGGGGTTGGGAAAAGACCCTAAGTCCTAAACCCAACAAAAAGCCAAGCCCTTCCTGGCCCTAAACCCTAACCCCTAAACCCTAAACCCTAAACCCTACACCCTAAACCCTAAACCCTGGCACTTGGCGGAATCCCGGTCCCCCACTCCCGACTAAAGTAGACTCGTAAACTCGACACGCCTCGGGGCTGCTTGAGGGTTTAGGATTTCGTCCCTAAACCCCCGAAAAACACGAACTCCGAAATCAACACCCTGAGGTTCTGGGCCCCATAAGTCTAGACTCTTAAACTTTGGACTTCGACAGGTTTCAGGGTCTTAAGGTTTAGGGTTTAGGGTTTCAGGGTCTAGTTTGTAGGTTACAAGTCGCAGATAGACTCCAAACTCCTGAATCCGAAAATGCCCTCTCAGCGTTTTCCCCTGTCCTGTGCCGAGGTCGCGCGGTATGATCCGCATGACGCCTGGGACAGGTGGCAAGCTCACTGAACGGGGGCCCAGCAGATTTTCCTTGGGCATGTTTACCCTAAACACTGAACCCTAAACCCTAAACCCTAAACCCTAAACCCTAAACCCTAAACCCTAAACCCCCTAGACCTTAGGGGTTCACTGCGCAAGTCTCAAGTCTCAGAGTCCACATCCGCTCCTGGGCCTTAAGCCGGAGCCTCTCACCATGAATCAAACCTCGGTAGGCCCTGGGGATGTTTTGTACTTTCCGTCATTGGGCCCTAAACCCTAAACCCTAAACCCTAAATCCTAAACCCTAAGCCCTAAACCCTAAACCCTAAACCCTAAACCCTAAACCCTAAACCCTAAACCCTAAACCCTTGGGTTTAAGAGGACCATATGTAGGAAGCATTTTCTGAGAGTGTGATGGGCCATCCTAGAAACCCAACAACTTGAGCTAGAAGCGTCACAGGCTAAGACGGTTAAACCCTAAACTCTAAACCCGAAAACTCCCTAAACCCTAAACCCTAAACCCTAAACCCTAAACCCTAAACCCTAAACCCTAAACTACAGAGTGCTCACAGAGTGCTCCGGCAGAGGAGGCTTCTGGGCTTCTTCGGTGTGGGAATTGGAGGCTCAGGGTCTCGGATATTAGAATAGGGTTTAGGGCGCTTGGGGTTTAGGGTTTAGGGTTTAGTGTTTAGGGTTTAGGGTTTAGGGTTTAGGGTTTAGGGTTTAGGGGCTCGCAGGTTTTCAGGGTTCAGGGCACAAAGCTCCCTGACAACTCTAAGATGTCGATGGGCGACCTCATCCAGAGCTTACTGGGCGACCTCCAGGCGAGGCCCTAAACCCTAAACCCTAAACCCTAAACCCTGAACCCTAAACCCTAAACGCGGGCTTAGGGTGCAGGGTTTAGTGTTAAGCCCAAGACCAAACCGAACGACGTGAGGGAAATTGTCAGGGCTTCGCCTGCTGGCTTAGGAGCGGAGGAGTTGAGCCTCATATATGGTTCCGTGTCCCGTGTCGGTACCCCCCCCAATGGTATCCCCCCCCCCCCAACCCCCCCCCCCCCCCCACCCCCCCTAAACCCAAAACCCCAAAACCCCAAACCCTAAACCCTATAGCCATTTTGGCTCAAGCTGTAGGTAGGTTATACCCTCGCACATAACCTGGCATCACACTGCGCAAATGGCCGACATGGAAGAGGAGGTCACATTCCAAGGAGCCATCGATGAGGCCCGCTCAGCGATCGTTTCCACGAGGTTCTTTGACTGGCGCTCTAAAGGCACCATCAAACTCCCCAAGGAGCCCTCAAGGAAGCTCAAGGAGGAGTTCGCAAAGCTACCGGCAAAAGAGAGGGTGTGGGTTGTGGACCTCCTCTTGCAAACCTACTTGCGCCGCCTGTTCCTGGTAGCAAACCTTGCCAGCTGCCTCCTCTTCGTCGTCTATGTGAAGGTCGTATGGCCCCAATTGGCAATGTTGGCCATCTGGGCTGTTTTGGCCGCCATTGTGTTCTTGGCATTCATCCGTGAGTACATGCTCATGATGCATGGGTTTGCACCCACTGTTGCTTACGCAAACCTGACAGCGAACCTGGCGGAGTTTGCCAAGGTTAAAGCTGAAAACCAGAAACTGGTTTCTGAAGCGGCCAAGACTTTAACAAGTCTGGAAGCTACGGAACGCCGCATCAACAGCCTCCGGGAGAAACTCTACGGGGAGCTGGAAGACCTTGGGAAGGTCTACCATGAGCAACTTGCCAAGTTCAACTTGACAAGCTATCTCGGTGAAACACAAATCGGGACCGTGAAGAGTCTGTTGAAAACCTTATCGACCTCAGGCGTTGACGCCGAAACACTGAGGTGCTTTGGGTCCGACCTTGCATAACCAGGAGCCTCCACCCGGCCAAGCTGTACGGCGCAAGGGAAGCCCAAAATGTCATCAGCGATTTGATTGCAAATCCCGAGATTCTGCTTTCTGTGCTGACAGGCAAAAGGACAGAGGAGAAACCTCGCGAATCCTCCTGGGGGGGGACTGGGGGGCCTATCGTGCTCGTCAAGCGCAGCGCCAACGGAGGGCGGGGTGGTGGGGGAGACTCCTTGAGGACCGGACCGGCGAACAACTTGCTGCAGAAATCAAGACTCACCTTGAGGCCAAAGTCTGGGAGCCTGGGGTTGACTGGGATGCCGAACTCCAGACTTTGATCGAGCAAGTGCCCTGTGACGTGAACGACTGGACACCCTTTGAGCCCATGGACGTGGGGAGAGAGTTGGACAAGATGAAGCGCCGTGCAGCTGCTGGCCCTGATGGCATTGGCGTTGATCTTCTTTGGCATATCCGTGCACGGGGTGATGGGGTGCTCGCTGACATTGCCAACTCGGTTGTCCGGGGTGATGGAGAGGGTCATGGATGGGACCGTAGCCTGCTTGCCCTCCTCCCCAAGATCGCTCAACCGGGGGGCCCGGGGGACCTTCGACCCATCGCTGTGTCGAGTGCCATGCTTAAACTGGTGGTCCGTTTGATCATGCACCGCTGCTTTCCCCTTCTCCGTCTTCCTTCGTCTGTCAGCGCATGTGGCAAACAGCGTCAGGCAGCTGACTTGCTGGGGGTGACTACGCGGCTCAGGGATGTGTCCCGCGAATGGCGCATTCCCCTGCTCGTGGCGAAGTTGGACGTTAGTGGGGCGTTTGACAACATACGCACGCGGGCAGTGGCTGAGCACCTCGTCCAGGGACTGTGGGGGTGCCCAGTGGAACTTCGCTTCCTGCTCCAGCAGCTTGGGGAGAATGTGCTCGACGGCGTGGCGCCTGGAGGAGAACGCCTCGTTGTTCACGCCAACAAGGGCATCCGGCAGGGGTCCCCCGAATCGGCTGAGATCTTTGGCATGCTCATGACACTGGCGGTCGAGGAGGCAACAGCGGATGCTCGGTGGCTTGCATTTCGGGGAGCATTGGCTGATCTGCCCGTGGCGGTGGTGGTGTACCAGGACGATGTCTTCCTTTGGGATAGTGACCCACAGGCGCTCGAGCAGAAAATTCACATCATCGCGGAGAAGATTGCTCAGCTGGGGCTTTCTTCCCCCACTAAGACCGCCGTTGCAGCCTCCGGGGCGTATGCAGGCCGCCGGCAGCTGGATGTGATGGGGCAGCGTGTGGTGGTTGGCGACTCGATTCGGGTGTTGGGGGTGAACTTGGACTTCAAAGGGAGCTCGCGGGGACAGGCGGCGGAGATGTTGCAGCGTGCGCACAATGCTGCGTGGGCTCATGATGAGTTGCTTCGGGGTCAAGGGAGCAGAGCAGCCAAAGCCGCCATGGTGAGGAGCCTTGTTGAGGGCACGTTCACTTGGGGGGCGGGGGCGTTGCATTGGCCTCAGGAGCAGCTACAAAAGGCGAACACCGTTCAACTCCAGGTGTTGCGCCGTGCGTTTCGCATGGGCAGGCAGCGGGGGGGAGGACTGGGTGGGCTGGAACGCACGCACGCTTCGTGAAGTGAGAGCCTGGTTTGCGGCATCCAAAATTGAGCGGTGGTCGTCTAAGGTGCTGCGCCTGCAACACCAATTGCTGGGGCACTGGCAGCGGCAGAGAGAGGGGGGGGAGCCGGGGCTGGCTGCTCGCATGTTGGGGTGGAGAAGCCTGCGGTGGTGGCATGCTGAGCAGAACATCACGTTCGGCATGCGGCGCCCGGGGCGCTTCTACCCGGATAACGTTGAGCGGCAGGTCGCTGCAGTGTTAGGCGATGAGTGGCCGCTCCTCGCAGAAGACCGGGTTGGGTGGGCATCGACGTTGCCGCAGTGGTTGGCGCGGTGTTAACTTCGCGGCTTCACCCTGCTGGATGCATTGTTTGACATCTTTGAGCTTGGCACTTGAGCATTTCGTACTTTGGGATGTTGCAGTTTGGAACGGGCAGTTTCTTTCGCTTTGAGCTTTCTGGCTTTGCCTTCTTGCTTTTGTTCCCCGTGCTCCCCTCGCCCGACAGCCCATGGCAGCGGTGATGGCCAAACGCGTCGTGGCCGTGATGGTGCTGGCGGCTGGGCTGGGAGATGGTGCTCCTGGACGTGACGCTTGGGATGGAAGGAGTGGCGGCGGAGATCGTGGAGGTCGAGGTTCTGGACATGATGGGCGTGCGCGTGGCTGGGAGGGTGGACGCGATCACGGAGGTGAACACGGCGGCGGAGGACACGACCAGGGGGGCGAACACCGTCCCGTTGGGGGTGGTCTGAGGACGAGTGGCGTATGGACGCTGGGCGCGGCGGGGAGTGGCGATGGTGCGCAGAATGGGCAGAGGCGGGGTCTGCGCAGGAAGAGGCCCTGTGGGAAGATGGGCGGCCCCCTACGTGGACGCCGACGACGGGGGTGTTGCCTACGAATGGACCGGAGATGGGGGCGCCTACACCGTTGGCACCCTCTATGGCAAGTTCGGATGGTGGGGCGCTACCTGCTGCGTGTGATCCTCGACACGCTGGTGGAACTACGTCGCCGTCTTCCTCTTCGTCACGTTTGGGTGGTTTGGGGGGTGGGGCTACCTCGTCGTCCTCGGCCTCGGCGAGCGGTGGTGGGGGACTACGTGGAGGTGGACTATACATGATGGGCGAGACCTACGCAACCTACGTGCTGCACAGGAACGTCGACTACATGAACTAGTCTGGGCCGAGGCCCTACGATCAAACGCGCTGAGGGAAGCCGCCATCAAGGAAGGCATCCCGGCATCTGTGGTGGACGCTGCGGTTGGACCTGGGGCGGGGGCTGGGTCGCCTAATGACCCCACCTTGCCGTCGACACAACAGACGCCAGTACCTCCTGACAGACAGCGGGGGGAACTGCCTTCATTTCGGACTGCACGGGGTGGACGCAGCGCCAATGGGAGGACTGGCTTGCCACCTCTCAGCCCTGGATTCCTCGAGTACGTCGTGGTGACCAAACCAGGCCGGGTGTGGACCGGTGGACGGGGAGAACGGGGCAAAGAGGGAGTGGAGGGGCGGATGGTGGCCCCCAGCGTGGTGATGGTGGTGATCGTCAGTGTGGAGATGGTGATCGTCAAGGACCAGGCCGCGACGGACACGCTGGTGATGGATGTGGACCGCCTAGAGATGCAACACAACCTCGTGCAGGACATGTGCCCCTCTTTTGGGAAGATGGTGGGGCTGGACGTGGGGAGCACGGCGCGCATGCAGCCTGACAATGGAGGTGATGGAGTTGGGACAACGAAGTGGGTCGAAGTTCCGGTGGTGGACGCTGTGGACACACCGCCCGGCGATGACAACAACGTCGACTACACGGGGGCGGGCGACGACGACAACAACGTCGACTACACGGGGGCGGGCGGAGCGTCGCAAGATGGAGCGCACCAAGGAGCTGATGGCTGGGGGGCACCCGCGCAGGGGGAGGATGTGAGATGGGGGGCGTCCTGGAAAGATCACCGGGATGCTCGCTGGTGGGCAGGGGGGCAGGGACCCCAGCGCACTGCGAAACGACGCCAGAGAGTTGCTGACTGGCTCGAAGGGACGTGGAAGCCCGCCTGGAGGGTTGCTCAAGAGGAGCAAGCTGACAGGGGGCGAGCAATGAGGGAGGCGGTGCGGCGTGAACTGGCGGCCTACATCAGTGAACAGCACATTCCGCTAATGATGGTGTCGCCAGACTCGGTGCGTCCTGCTCCTGGGGGCGAGTCAACTAGGGCGGAGGACGCGGAGGAGTTCTACGTCAACGAGCTCCTCAAACCAGATCACGAACAAGACTGGGTGGCGGGGGTTGACAGATGGGTCGGGCCTTTGCCCCCAGAACCCAATGACGCGATGCCGGTGATCACGGAGCAGGCTGAGTTGGACCGCATCATGGCGCAGCACCAGGCGGTGTCCTACTATGGGGAGTCCACTGGTGGTGGGGCGTCGTCGTCGAGTCCTCCCGCTGCTCTACAGGTTGGTGCTGCTCTACTTGGGGGCGTGGCTGGTGGTGGGGCGTCTTCGTCGAGTCCTCCCGCTACTCCGCAAGATGGTGCTGCTCCACACGGAGGTCTACATGGTGGTCCTGCTGCTCTACGTGGGGGGCCTGCGCCGCTTGGGGCGCCCGTGCTCAGTGATGTCGAGGAGGAGGAGATACCGTTGGCACCAGTGGAGTGGGGCGAGCCCGAGGTGATGGACTGGGACCCACAGGAGGGGGACAACAGTGGGTTGATGCAACAGCTGGTCATGAGGCGCATCAATGAGGCTCGCCAATTGGAAGATGCACAGGGGGAGGTGGATGTGGCGTTGGTGGAGATGAGGGAGCACCTCGAGCGACACGGAGCAGAAGGAGTTCTACCTGAACTACGCTGGGGAGTTCGTCAGTGGGTGGAGGAGGAGAAGCGGGGGGCGCATTTCATGTTGCAGATACTATCCCGCATTGAGGGGGGTGTGGTGGGGTGGAACTTCCGCGTGAACGGCGACCTCGAGACATCATGGGGGAGACGCGGGCTGTCACGTGGGCGAGACAGTTCCGGGAGACTGGGGCGCATCGCCAGGAGAGAAGCGCAAATTTCAGCGCCGAGACGTGCCGGGCGATCACGCTCACCGAGGCGTACCATTGGAGAGGCGGCTACTTCAAGTGGGGCGACGTCGTCTGAGACTATGCGCACGGACTTGGTGGATGGTGGGCTGGAGAACGGGGCGCCTGTGGAACATGGAGTGCTGGCAGTGGCAAATGGGATGATGGCGATTGAGGATGGGATGCTGGCGGTTGAGGATGGGATGCTGGCAGTCGCGGATGCCACGTTGGACACTGCTTGTGAGGGGGAGAGAGGAGTGGAGGAGGTGGCAAGTCGTGGAGGTGATGGGGAGGATGACAACTCCGACAGCGACGCCACGGTCCTGATGGTGATGCAACTGCCTGGGTTGTGGACTACGTCCTTGCCAAGGGCTACGTCTTCATCCTCGCCGCGGACTGTGTCTTCCGGGACTATGACCTTGGCCTCGTCGTGTCCGACTTCATCTTGGGTTGCGGGTGTGGGCGGTGGAGGAGGTGGTGAAAACCATGGGGTGGATCGTGCAGATGAAGAATGTGGTATGGGTGGTCGTTATCGTGGTTGTGTCCTACCTGTTCGACTGGGGGTGGACTATGAATGTGAGGAGAGGGAGGAGGAGGAGTAGGGGAGCAGTTTCACAATACGGACCGGACAGCATTATTGCTGCACGCCAGTGATTCCGGTTTAAAAAAAAAACCCAAAACCCCAAAACCCAAAACCCCAAAACCCCAAAACCCCTCAACCCCTAAACCCCTAAACCCTAAACCCTAAACCCTCAACCCAAACCCCAACCACAGCACCCCACAGGAGGGCCCAAGCCACAGGGGGGCGGGGCGGGGCGAGGACCCTAAACCCCAAACCCTAAACCCTAAACCCTAAACCCTAAACCCTAAACCCTAAACCCTAAACCCTAAACCCTAAAACCCTAAAACCCTAAAACCCTAAAACCCTAAACCTAAACCCTCAACCCTTAACCCTAAACCCTAAACCCTAAACCCTAAACAAACCCAAACCCCAACCACACCACCCCGCTGGGGGGCCCAAACCACAGGGGGGCGGGGCGGGGACAGAATTTGGGGGGCGGGGGGGGGGGGGGGGGGCATTGGGGGGGGTACCATGGGGTAGGGGGGGGTGGGGGGCGCAGCGAGCAGCGGACCATATATGGGTGTTTAGGGTTTAGGGTTCGGGGTTCCGGGTTTAGGGTTTAGGGTTTAGGGTTTAGGGGGGCTCATAAGGGTCTGCAGGGCAAGGTTTATAGAGTGTATAGGGTGCATTGGGCTTGTAGGGCTTTTCGGGGTGCACAGGCGCCAGGGGGTTTGAAGGGCTTCTAAACCCTAAACCCTAAAACCTGTACGGTTTAGAGTGCTCGTACGGCTCATCGGGTTTGTGTGTGTAGGGCCCATCGTTTACGGGCTTCATGGGCTCGATATGCTGTATCATGAGCGTGCAAGCCCTGTAGACCATATTTAATATAAACCCAAGACTCTACCCTAAACTCCAAACTCCAAACCCTAAATCCCTGAACTGCTAAGCCCCAAACCCGAACTCTAAACTCTAAACCCTAAACCCGAAACCCTAAACCCTAAACCCTAAACCCTAAACCCTAAACCCCACAGAGCCCACAGAGCCCAAGTTGCATCCCAAGCCTTTGCACAGGTCGTGCTCTTCATGGAGGGCACGCTCAAGGCCAGCCGGCGGCACAGGGGCTTGATTTGATTAGGGTTTAGGGTTTAGGGTTTAGGGTTTAGGGTTTAGGGTTTAGGGGTTAGGGTTCAGGGTTCAGGGTTCAGGGTTCAGGGTTCAGGGTTCAGGGTTCAGGGTTCAGGGTTTAGGGTTTAGGGTTTACTTGGTAATACTGGTAGCCACGGTCCATGTAGGCTTCTGTCTTAGGGGGATGTAAGGTCTGGAGTCTGGAGGCTTTTTGTTCGTAGCTTTCACCAACCACCCCGCATTTTCCGCCATCTGCCAAGTAACAACTCCAAAGCTTGCCCCCCCTACCTCGAGCGGCAGGGTAAGCTCCAAGCCCTCAAGACCTGACAGCCTAAACCCTAAACTTTACCCTAAACCCTACACCGACATCTGCCAGGAGCCGCAAGCCAATCTGTCTGCCAGCGCTGTGCAGGCGGGGCCAGCTTTAGGTCGTCCTTCCTTGGAGTCTTTAGGGTTTGGGGTTTAGGGTTTAGGGCTACTGGGTTACGGTTTTGGAGTGCTATACTTTTATACTTGTTTTGGCTCTGGGTTCCTATTCTATTTGCTTCCAGGGTCTGCTCCAAGGTAGTGTTAAAGAAGCTTCCCCAAAACCCAGGATGCAACCGTAAGTGTCCAAGGTACAACCCCTTTAGAATTTTATTATCCAAGCTCTGAACCCTAAACCCTGAACCCTAAACCCTGAACCCGGATATTTCTAGCAGCCCTGGTGTTTCGAGCTCTTTTCTGTCCAGGGCCAGAGGTTCCCGGCATGCCCTTTTAAAAGCTATGTTATATAGGGGTCGGAAAGTTAGCCCCCAAAACCCTATTCTAATTCTTAAGGCCCCTACTTGGAGGTTAGTGGTACTTCTTCACCAATTACAACTGTACTTATAACTGTGACTGTACTTTTACCCGAATTAGGGCACTTGAGGGGCTTTAAGTGGGTTACAAGTAGAAGTATAATTGATTAATAAGTACCATGAACCTCCAATTATAACAGCCAGGCGGTCAAGTTTTCAAGGTCCTAGCCAAGGATCGCCCTAGTCATGAACTGTGCTTTTCTGTTCATCGATTAGCCTTAAGCAAGCTGGGTGTGGGGTTTAGGGATTAGGGTCTTTGTTGAGCATCATCTCTACATGTTCATGAATGCCTATCAAAGCCCAAGAACGAATGAATGTGATTGTTCCGAACCTCATCCCAGCAGTGGTACAGGAAGCCTTAACACCTAAATCCTAAACCCTAAATGGCCCCAAGCCCCACGCCCCCAACAGCCTCCAAGGGCTCAAGACTGAAGGCTGGCAAAGGTTCACGTCATGGGGTTCTCTTAGGGGTTTAGGGTTCGGGGGGTGTGTTTCCCACACCGTGGTCTAGTCCAGACTTGCAGAGCAACGAAGCCCTAAGCCCTCTAAACGCTAAAAACCCTAAAGCCTAAAGCCCTCAACCCTAAACACTAAACCTGAAACCCCTAGACCCTAATAAACAGACTGCTGTCAGGCGCTAGTCGAGAGCGGCCTTGCATTCAAGGCACGTCCGATTTCTGGAGGGTCTAGGGCTTAGGGTTGAGGGTTGAGGGTTTAGGGTTTAGGGTTAGGGCACCCAGGCCCGAAGCCCCAGACCGTTTTGGGATTTCGAAGGTGCTCCCTCACTGAGTTCACGAGGATCCTTTTGCAGGAATGTTAGGGGTTTTGGGGTTTAGGGTTTAGGGCTTAGGGTGTAGGGTTTAGGGCTTAGGGTTTGGGGTTAAGGGCGCTATGGGCGCTTTAGGTTTCATGGAGTTAGAGGAGGTGGGCAGTTTGGGGGGTTTAGGGTTTGGGGTTTAGGGCTTTGGGCTTCGGACAGTTTAGGGATTTGGGTCTGGGGTCCTGTTTACGTTCAGGTGGTTCAAGGTCTTGGGTGTCAATTCATAAGGGTGGGGAGACAAAATACCTCTTGATGCCTTAGATCATGCTCGGATCCTGATTGGGAGTTGAGGTTTTGAGGGCTTAGGGTTTAGGGTTTAGAGTTTAGGGAGGGCCCTTTAACTGGAGAGTTTTAGGCTTGCTCCTGGAGTGCCAAAGGCTGTGGACTGCCTGGATGAGAAGTATAACCCCGGTGTCAAGAAGGCTGTGGAGGACCACCCCAAACCCTAAACCCTAAATGCTGGCTCTGCAGATGCTGTCAGGGTTTGGAGTTCCGAGATCAGGGCGGTTTCCGTCTGAGAGGAATCAAGTTTGCCATCGTTTGCCCTGGAGCTTAGCTTTCTAGAGGTAGCATTGGGAATGCTTGGGCTGTAGGGTTTAGGGTTTAGGGTTGCCCCAAGCTTCTAAGGGTAGTTGGAACACGGGTCCTAGATTGCCGCGAGGTTTTCGGCATTTTCGGCAATCTATGGCCTGTTTCCGGCTTGGGGGGGGGGGGGGGGGGGGGGGATAAGAACGTCATTCATATTGCTTCCATGATGCACAAAACTCTCGTATTTCCTGCGTTTTCGCCTCTTTGTACAACACACTGCGCAAGGATGTGGAACAAGACACGTTGTCACAAGCGGCCATGCCAATTGCGACGATGCCCAAAACACTGGTATTTACCGCGATTTTGCCTCGTTGCACAACAGACTGCGCAAGGATGTGGAACAAGACACGTTGTCACAAGCGTCCATGCCAATTGCGACGATGCCCAAAACACTGGTATTTTCCACGTTTTCGCCTCGTTGTACAACATACTGCGCAAGGATGCGGAAGAAGAAAAGCTGTCACAAGCGTCCATGCCTTTGGCTGAAGCACGATCTCATTTAGCACCAAAGCCCCCAATTCAGTAAACATCGAAGTAGTTTGTTTGCTGTTTTTTGGCCTCCTGTTTTAGGAATCCTCCAGAAACCCAGGTAAAGCATACGTTTTCGCACACCCAAACACCACAACAATCTAGGACCCGTGTTCCGGGTAGTTGCATGGTCCTTTAATGAATATGGCCCCTTACCTTCCCTAAAGCGTTCTGAAGTACAGGCCCTTGGGTTTTGTAGGGTAGATATGTGTGTATATGGGGGATCCCCACTTCTGGGCCCGTATAGAGGGACCATGTAGCTAGGGTTTAGGGTTAAAGGGTTTAGGGTTTAGGGTTTAGGGTTTAGGGTTTAGGGTTTAGGGTTTAGGGCATGAAACAAAAGGTTAAAATACCAAGTTATGCTCTATACTATTTACATTCACAGACCCTAGCACACGATACTAACCTACATAACATACTCTAACATAATTTTAAAGACATGCCATAACACATGCTGTAAACAAGGCGATCGAACATACTATGATCTTTCATCACCTACGTATACTATAACATGTATGATAAACTGCAACCAGGGCCCCAGAGTAGACCCTTATTCCCCCTTTGTTAGTGTATAGATTCCCTTATAAGCCCCTTTAAGCCAAAGAGGGCACCCTTTTTGTTCCTAGGTTACCCTTGGGTCTAGACCATGCACTTCAGAAGAGGACCCTAAACCCTAAACCCTAAACCTTAAACCCTAAACCCACTAAGAGAAAGGGTTTGTAGGGGTCTGGTTTATGGCTTAGGGCCTTTCGAGCGGTTAGTGGCCTTTGATGTGCGGCGCGCAGCATGCGTTTGCTGCTAGTTCTCCCACTCCTGCCGGTCTGAGCCCTAAGCCCGAAGCCCTAAACCCTAAACCTGATTGAGGGCTTCGGGGCCTAAGTAAGGCGCTTTATAAGTTCAGTGTTCCAGGAGCTGACAGGTGAGTCGCAGCTTCCACAGCTATTTGCTGGGAGTCGGCTGCTGGGCAACGGCTATGGCGTGCTGGACTGACGCGGTTCGGGCCTAGACCCTATAAACCCTAAACCCTAAAACATAAACCGTATACCCTAAAATCCCGAAGCCCTAAGCCCTACAATCCCAAATCCTGAGCCCTAAACCCTAGACCCTAAACTTAGAGATAGAGAAGCGAAGACTTATAGCCAGTCAAATCGGTTTAGGGTTTAGACTGCGCACTTTTGGGTTTAGGGCACAGCTCCCTCATGTCAAGGGGGAGGTGACGAAAAGAGCCACTTGGTTTTAGGAAACAAGGGGCTTGTTTACTCTGGCAGGGAAAACTTTAAACCCTCAAGGCCCCAGGCGCTAAACCCTTAGGGAGGGAGGGGTTGAGATGCCGATGTTATCGAGTGACTTGCACCAACCCTAAACCCTAAACCCTATACCCTAAACCCGAAACCCGAAACCCTAAACCCTAAACCCTAAACAGTCCCAAGCAAGCCTCAGCAGTTCCCTCAATCCCAAAGACCCAAGAGACTCAACGACTCAACCCTAAACGGTTCGGCGTTTAGGGTTGAGGGTTTAGGGTTTAGGGTTTAGGGTTAAGGGTGTAGGGTTTAGGGTTTAGGGTTTAGGGCCCTTCCCTTTTTGCTGGGGCTTCCTGCTCTGCAGGAGATGCAAAAGAACGGCGACTTGGCGACCAAGCTGCGGGAACTGGGCGCGGTCGACGCGCAGTCGACGAAATGAGATCGCTCTTGCTGAAATAGACCACAGCCTGGCTGCTGCCGCAGCATGTTGACTAAGAAGTTGCATGTCCCCAAACCCCATAAGCCCGCTAAGCCCCCTAAGCACTATAAAGCCCCCTAAATCCCCTTTTAAACCGCCTAGACCCTATAAGCCCAAACGCCCTAAACCCAGAACCCTGAACCCTTAACTCCTTAAACCCTCAAAACACTACAAGGAGGGGCCCCGCTAGTTATAAGTATAGTTATAAGGACGCAAAGTTGGGTTATACTTAGGCTATAAGAGGGATCATAGTACACCCGATTATAATCCCTTTTTCAGGACTGATCATATAGGGGGGGATCATCCAAACCCTTAGCTACAGTTGCTTGGAGGTTCATGGTACTGATTAACAGATTATAACTCTACTTGTAACCGTACTTTTTGAGGGGCTTATAAGGGGGCTATAAGTACAGCTATAATTGGTGAATAAGCACCATGAACCTCCAAGTAGTAAGGGGGGCCCTCCTTGCAGACCCTTCAATCGTGATGAATTCTGCATCATGGGAGGCTCAGGTCACTATTTCTGAGACGAACATGTAGGGTTTAGGGCTTATTTAGGCTTGGCATATACATCATGAAAGTATCCGTATAGGCTCCTGATCCTGTAGATGAATGAGCCAGTGGGCTCAGGGTTTTGGGAGTCACATCCCTAAACCCTAGACCCTAGGGTTTAGGGTTTAGGGTTTAGGGTTTAGGGTTTAGGGTTTGAAGTTTGCAGCAAGCCCCTCGAAGGCCCTGATGGCCAGGAACAAGCCAGGAACAGTTTAGGGGTTTAGGGTTTAGGGTTTAGGGTTTAGGGTTGAGGGTTGAGGGTTGAGGGTTGAGGGTTGAGGGTTTAGGGTTTAGGGTTTAGGGTGACACATAGCCTAAATCCTGATAACCCTAAGCCCTGCGAAAAAATCCCCACGCCCGAGCTGCGCCATGGGTCAGATTTTCGAGCAGCAGGATGTGTGCTGCTACAGGGAAGATTCTGGTCCCTTGGCACCCGCAGGTTCTCCCCAAAAGCCGCCAACAGACGCTGTCGGGGAGGAGCAGGGTTTAGGGTTTAGGGTGTAGGGTTTAGGGTTTAGGGTTTAGGGTTTAGGGTTTAGGGTTTAGGGTTTGGGTTCAGTTTAAGCTCCCAGTTTGCCTTTGGGTATCGCTGCGGCTCTTTGTCGGGAATCGCCCTCGACCCTAACCCCAAGCATCCCTAAAACCCCTTAAAACCCCTAAGCCCTAAACCCTCAAACATCCCTAAACCCCAAATAACCCTAAACCCTAGACCCTAAAAACCCCTAACCCTAAACCCTAAAAGCCCCTAACCCTAAACCCTCAACCCTCAAACATCCCTAAACCCCAAATACCCCTAAACCCTAAAAGCCCCTAACCCTAAACCCCTACAGCACCGACAGGGCCCGGGATCGGGGTCCCAGGGTCCTAGGCAGTCGGTGGGCTGAGAGCCAACAGGCTTTAGGGTTTAGGGTTTAGGGTTTCGGGTTTAGGGTTTCGGGTTTAGGGTTGAGGGTTTAGGGTACTTATTAACCAATTATAACTGTATGCATAGCCCCTTATAAGGCCCCTAATATGGTTATAGGTACAGTTAACAGTACGGTTATGATTGGTTAATAACCTCCAAGTAGGGGAAGTTGCATTGTTTAGGGTTTAGGGGTCCTGCCCGTTCCCGTACGGTCCTCTACCCCTCCAAAAAGGCCCCCTGACTTGGCACCTACATTGACGGAGAGAAACACAGAGAAAGAGAGAGAGAGAGAGGGAGAGATAGAGAGAGAGCGAGAGAGCGGGAGATGGAGAGAGAGAGAGAGGGAGGGAGGGAGGGAGGGAGGGTGGGAGAGAGCGAGATTCTGCCGGTGTGTAGCCACAGAAACATGTTCGAATGTGCGTTTTGGGGTTTAAACCCTAAACCCTAAACCCTAAACCCTAAACCCTAAACCCTAAACCCTAAGGGCTTCAGAGCTTTCTAGGAGCAGTCCAAGGCCTCGCTTGGGTCCTTAGGAGCCTTCTTTCACCCTAAACCCTGAACCCTAAACCCTAAACCCTCAACCCTAAACCCTAAACCCTAAACCCTCAACCCTAAACCCTACAAAACGCACTCACAGGACTTCGACGAGCCTATGTGCACCTTTGATTGCGACGTGGAGCTTGCCGAGCTCAGGGAAGCAGGCGGCGCATCTCATGAACTCGATCGTGAGTTCGCACAAGTGCCGTCCTCTTCAGCTTCGTCCTTGGTAGTTGACCAAGAACCTCTTGTTAGCCCAGTGGTACCCTTTTCCCTTTTTTTTTGCGTTCTGGGTTCCCTTGTAACCGACCCAAAAAATGGGGTGCCCTTATTATAAGATGGTTACTGGGCGACGAAGACCTTAAGTGCTGAGTATGTTACCTTCGCATGTTGAAGTATTTCACGCCCTCCGAAGAAGTTCATAAATCCCCAAAAACAAAAGGTGAGCCCCTTTTACCTTTGTGGTACTTTACTGCAACTTTAGATCCTTACCCTTTTTGGGTTTATTGGGGTTCTTATTAAGGCAGCTAAAAGTTTAATTTATAGCTACCCTCCTGAGTGCAGCCAAGTTACCCCCGGTTGCCACGGCCCTTAAGGAAGGCTCCTTGCTGGACGGCCTTGCCGCTGGAGTGAGCCCCCGTTCAGTTTCCATGGATACGATGCTGCGGTCCTTTGGGTGGCTTTGGCGCTTCCGCCCTGGTAGCCTCAGCACATCCGAGTGCCGAAGGTTGAGGGCAGCATCGAGTGAGACGGAGGCCAGGGTTTCGGGTTTAGGGTATAGGGTTCAGGGTTTAGGGTTTAGGGCTTAGGGCTTAGAGTTTAGGATTTAGGGCTTAGGGTTAGGAGCGTCTCGAATCTCTTGGTCTCCTAAAGGCAGGAAGCTACCACACGTCTTTGGGGCTTGTGTCAGTAGCAGACATATGGTTATATTGTGGTATTTCGAACATCCCCCTTGATCATGTGGCCAGGTGTTCGATCTATTCATTTCCCACACTTGGATGACGCCCGGATACGACAAGTACTTGTCCTTGCTGTTGAGCTCGTACATTCACTCCGCCTTTGTGGTATGGATGGCGGTGGCCATCAGCGTCCTCTTACTCTACGAAGTGAATGCGTTGCCCATGCCTTTTGTCTACCAAGTGGCGGCACAAGAGGTTCCATGCGGCGTTTGGAGTGGATGTTTGACGTTCTTGGTTGCTCTCGGCGCGCTGTTCGTCGCACCAGATGCAGCCTCTGCTGTTGGATGTCGGTCGCAGAGATGTTTCTACGATTTGGTGAGCATCGACCAAGAGGACGCATCGAGTCGAGAGCGTGGCATCGCTTCGATCGGGGGCTTCCTTGCCAGGTCCACGCAACTGCGGATCTTATGGAGTCGGCTATACCTGCCGCTTGGCTGGGCTAATTGCAGGAGGGTTATGCGAACCCTAAACCCTAAACCCTAAACCCTAAACCCTAAACACTCGGGACTGATTCCGGGTGCTGCCCCTTGTGCGTAGGGAATGCTCATTGCCCGAGCCTTCGACTTTAGCCTTTCCCCAAGGCGACGGGACGACCCCAAACCTTAACCTGTAAGATCAACAAACTGACCCTAATTAAACCCTAAACCCTAAACCCTATTGACCAGAGGTCCCGCTTGTGGTGTATTTTCGAATTGGCTGCATATCGGCGGGCCAATCCACTGGGAACGGTGAGAGTTCAAGCTCTTTTCATCGAGCGTGACTTCTTCGTTTTCTGGATTTGCATCTGGATATGCTGCTTTGTCTTCACCTGCTTCTCGTATGTGTTCCTCTTGAGCCCTTGGGTGGAGCCTCCACCTGGATGGTTCCTGGCTCTGGCCCCTTTATGGCTGACGCCTGCAGTGCACACAGCAAGGCATGGCTTTCTGGACCAAGAGCAGATGTGGCGGAACTTCGCGGAGTTCGACCTAAATGCTGCGTCGTGCACCAAGGAGAGCGACCGAGAATTTATCCATTCAGCTATCTCCCGTTGGTACCTTGGTACCCCAGGGGTTTAGGGTTTAGGGTTTAGGGTTTGTTTGGGGGGGGGGGTTCTGGGTTCCCTCAACCAAGTAACCAACCCCAAAAAAGGGTGCCCGGTTAATATGATGGTAACCCCAGTTACCAAGGTACGGAAGCCTGCCGCACTTCGTCAACTACGTCCAGCAGGTGTTGGCAAAGGAGCTCAAGAAGAACGTTTCTCAGAATCGAGTTCCACTTAAATACTGTTTTCTGGCCGCAAGTCCGGTCATGGGGTTTCATCTCGACGTCATCGGGGCACTTCTTGCAGCGGATGCGCGGGCGGTCGTGGTCGCCCGATTTCTTGCGCAGTTCGTCTCAGTTGACGTCGTGGGCGTGTGGCTTATCAAGTTTTTCTTCTGGCTAGCGCAGCGGTTTGCCAGACCCCGATTTGCATCGCGTGCGCTGGACTGGGTGCAGTCAGCACTAGTTTCAATGCTGGGCTGCTGTGGGTTCTTGGTGCCTGTGGCAATTGTCAAGCTAAATCAAATCAGTTCCGGTTATGCTCTCGCCGCAGCTGCTGTCGTCGCTGTTGGGCTCCTGGCCAGCTGGCTTCGAACACCATGCCAGCCTGGACAGGAATGAACTGGCAGGCCTTCTGCCGGATTTCGTACCCTTATAAGGTAAAAACAAAAAAAGGGCCCTGATTTTAATGTGGTTGCTAGGCTACCAAGCCTAAACCCTAAACCCTAAACCCTAAGCCCTAAACCCTAAACCCTAAGCACCCCAAAAGATCAAAGAGCTGCACATCGCAGGAGCACATCTCGAGGACGATATTGGCAGATACCTAAACCTAGGATGCCCAGTAGTGCCCTTATTCCCTTTTTTGGGGCTCTAGGTTCCCCTATAAACCCCTTTAAGCAAACAAGGGCACCCTTTTTAATCCTAGGTTACTGGGCAACCTAGAAACCATAAACTCCAAATCCTAACCCACAAGGTGACTTAGGTGCACAAGCAGCCAAAAGGTGGATACGGTACGCGGTTTAGGGGTTCGAGGGGTAGACCCAATCGCCTCCCGAGCACATAAGCGAGGCGTAGTTTGACCAGTTGAGCTGTCAAGGGCCACTTGAGCATCCCGGGGCAGCCCACGTTGTTCCAATCCTTACCCCGAAAGCCCCCAAACTTAGGGCCGAGCCTCCTTCCTCTGAATTCCCCTCCCATCAAAGCTCAACTGGCAGCCACATGAGCATCAGGCTCTGTATGCTCCCTTTTTAATGTTTGTAGACTGCCATTCGGGTCTCACCCATCTGAAAGCAGAAGGTATTGGTGGGGCAATCTGAATGGCTTGAGACTCTTGTACTGCTCGATCCGAGGATCTGGTGCTGCCCCAAGGCAGAAAGAGTTCTATTGAAAATCAGTCTTAAAGGACACGAAGTATGAAGCAGGGTTTAGGGTTTAGGGTTTAAGGTTTAGGGTAGAATGTTGATCTTTATTTGGGATAGAATATTGTTGAAGAAGCAAATGAAGATAGAATAAGGATGGCCTGCTGAAGCAGACCACTAGCTGGCTGTCGTGCAGCATGTTGACTCAATGAAGTTGCATGTCCCCAAACGCAATAAACCCTACAATCCCCCTAAACCCTGCAAATCCATAACCCGCCCCCGCCCCCGCAAACCCCATGAACGCCTAAAGCCTGTACAACCCTACTAACGCTACAAGATCTAGAAACCCTATAACCCCCCAAGCCTTGAAAACCAAGTAAACCCTGTAGACCCTCAAACCCTCAAACCCTCAAACCCTCAAACCCTGAAACCCTCAAACCCTCAAACCCTAAACCCTTCAGTCGAGATGAATTCTGCGTCATGGGGCGGGCTCAAAAAAGCATGAATGGGTTTTGGGTATAGGGTTTAGGGTTTTGCGTGTACATCAGTAAATACGCTGGTGTCAGGTCTCTTTGAAGTTTGTTGCAGGCTTCTTCCGAAGCCTCTCTAAGGCCCTGAAGGCCAGGAACAAAAGAACCAGGAACGGAAACAAATAAAACCTAAACCCGAAAAATCCCAACACCCAAGCTGCGCCATGGGACAGAGATTGGGGCAGCAGGATGTGTGCTGCTACTCGGCATTCTTCTGGCTGGCTCTTAGGATTTAGGGTTTCGGGTTGAGGGCTGGGGTTTATAGGGGTTTTTGTAGAAACTCCAATAAGGAGCCTAAAGGTTCACCTTTCAGGAGGGGTTCAGAAGTCAGCCAAGGCTCCAGGGAAAGTTCTGGCCCGGTTGCACCCTCGAGTTCTCCCCAAAAGCCGCCAACAGACGCTGTCGGGGAGGAGCAGGGTTTAGGGTTTAGGGTGTAGGGTTTAGGGTTTAGGATTTAGGATTTAGGGTTTAGGAGCACTTGGGTTCAGTTTAAGGTTCCGGTTCCCCTTTGGTATCGCTGCGGCTCTCTGTCGGGAATCGCCCTCGGCCCACTCCTAAAACCCCTATAGCCACCAACCGTAAACCCGCAATCCCAAAAATCCCTAAACTCAAATACCCCAAATCCCTGTGCCCTAAACCCTAAGAGCCCCTAACCCTAAACCCTAAATTTAAACCTTCAACCCCAAACATCCCTAAAACCCAAATTTACCCCTAAACCCTAAACCCGAAACCCTGAACCTGTTACCCTACACCCTAAGACCCCCTAACCCTCAATCCCTA
The DNA here is from genome assembly GCA_905221605.1 of Symbiodinium natans. NCBI lineage: Eukaryota > Dinophyceae > Suessiales > Symbiodiniaceae > Symbiodinium > Symbiodinium natans. Next base: position 5,748 of record CAJNDS010002501.1, on the reverse strand, counting down.
AACCACCTACAGGCTCGGGGTCCTAGGCATCCGGTGTGCTGAGAGTCAGTGTCTAAGGGAAGTTACGCTGTTTAGGGGTTTAGGGGTTTAGGGGTTTAGGGGTTTAGGGGTTTAGGGGTTTAGGGGTTTAGGGGTTCAGGGGTCCGAACTTGAGTCAGAACAAACACACGCGCCGGAGTCAGAAATCTGAGAAGTCCGAGTCGGAGAATAGAAAGAGCCGAGTCAGAAAAGCACAGGGGGAGTACGACAACAGGCTGGCTTAGGGTTTGGGGTTCTAAGTCTTCGGGTTCAGGGCTTTTCGGGTTTTTAGTGTTTTTAGGATTTTTCGGGTTTAGGGCTTTTAGGGTTTAAGTTTTACGGTTGGCCTCACCCTAAACACAAAACCCTAAACCCTAAACCCTTCTAGATGCCAAGCTGTGCCCGTGAAACTTTCCGGGAGATATTCCGACTCGCCGCTTAGGAGTTTCTGGCTCGGCTAGGGTCTAGGGTTCCGGGTCTAGGGTTTAGGGTTTAGGGTTCGGGGTTTAGGGTTTAGGGTTTGGGGTTTAGGGTTTAGGGTTCAGAGTTTAGTTTTTTCTGACTCGCCCCGACCCGTTTTCAACCTCGCCCCGAGCATCGCCGACTCGTGGTTTCCGACGCAGCCCCCAACCATGTAAAGCCCTGAGTCGTTTGGCGGTTAGGGTTTAGGGTTTAGGGTTTAGGGTTTAGGGTTTAGGGTTTAGGGTTTAGGGTTTAGGGTTTAGGGTTTAGGGTTTAGGGTTTAGGGTTTAGGGTTCCCTGATTTGGCACCTGCGTACATTGACTGAGAGGGACAGACAGACAGAGACAGACAGAGAGAGAGAGAGAGGGAGGGAGAGAAAGCGAGAAGGAGAGAGAGAGAGAGAGTACGCCAGTGTGTAGCCACAGAAGCCATGTGTAAATGTGCGGTTTAGGGTTTTAACCCTAAACCATAAACCCTAAACCCTAAACCCTAAACCCTAAACCCTAAACCCTAAACCCAAGGCCTCCCTTGGGCTCCCAGAAGCCTTCTTTTATAGGTCGAAGCAAGCTTCGAGAAAACCGTTCGAGCATCACAGCGCAAAGGTCAAAAACTCATGTTAGGGGCAGCCCCAGGGATGAGGGTTTAGGGTTTAGGGTTCAGGGATGAACAACCCCTAAACCCTAAACCCTAAACCCTAAACCCTAAACCCTAAACCCTCAAGACAAAATCAATGGAAGTTGTATATGGCATCATGCTGAATTTGCCAAGTGATTTGTCTAAACAGCTGACAAGCTGAGTTTAAGCAAATTAATCCAAAACACCTCTGGGAGGCCAAACTCAATTTACTTTCCCCCCAACCTCCCCCCCCCCTCCAGATTCCCCCCCGCAGCCCCCAAAAAAAGAAAAACATAGTTCCAAGAAACAAAACGTTTCGGTTAACACTTTCGGTCAAAACGTTAGTTGAACCCAAACCCTATGCAATTTCTACAAACCACACGCGCAGGACTTCGACGAGCCTATGTGCACCTTTGATTGCGATGTGGAGATTGCCGAGCTCAGGGAAGCAGGCGGCGCATCTCATGAACTCGATAGTGAGTTTGCCCGAGTGCCGTCCTCTTCGGCTTCATCCTGGGTAGTTGGCAAAGAACCTGAAGTGCTGAGTATGTAACCTTTCACATTTTGGGGTATTCTACACCCCCTTCATAAATCAAAAGAACGCAAGGTGAACCTTTTGTCCCAGCCCGTAAGGAAGGCTCATTGCTGGACGACATTGCCGCTGGAGTGAGCCCCCGCTCAGTTTCCATGCGTACCACGTTGCGGTCCTTTGGGTGGCTTTGGCGCTTCCGCCCTGGTAGCCTTAGCACACCTGAGTGCCGACGATTGAGGGCAGCATCGAGTGAGACGGAGGCTAGCGATTGGGTTTGGGATTGATTTTTTAGGCTTAGGGTTAAGGGTTTAGGGTTTAGGCTGAGGCGTGTCTTGAAGTTCGTAGCCTCATAGCTACGGGGCCGCAGTATCAAAGGGTCCAGTCCCCCAACACAGTCCTGCCTGGTCCTAACGGTAGGATCCTACAACAAGCCCTTGGGTTAGAGGAGTGTGTGGAAGTAGCTATATGGCCCCCTAGACCCGTATCAACAGACGTTTAAATCGTTTGACACGAACTTTGCGAGAATGTGTGTTGGTGTCCTTTTGCCTTTTGAGTATACTGGCCTGGTAGTAAGCACCCTCCCCACCTCATGCAGACATGAGCTCAGCAGACATGTGGTATCTGGAACTTCCCCTCTGATCATGTGGCCAGGTGTTCGATCTATTCATCTCCCACACTTGGATGACGCCCGGATACTACAAGTACTTGTCCTTGCTGTTGAGCTCGTACCTTCACTTCGCCTTTATGGCATGGGTGGCGGTAGCCATCAGCGTCCTCTTACTCTACGAAGTGAACATGTTGCCCATGCCTTTTGTCTACCAGGCGGTGGCGACTCAACTGGAGGTTCCATGCGGCATCTGGGGAGGATGCTTGACCTTCCTGTTTGCTCTCGGTGCGCTCTTCGTCGCACCAGATGCAGCCTCTGCGTGTGGATGTCAGTCGCAGAGATGTTTCTACGATTTGGTGAGCATCGACCAAGAGGACGCATCGAGTCGAGAGCGTGGCATCGCTTCGATCGGGGGCTTCCTTGCCAGGTCCACGCAACTGCGGATCTTATGGAGTCGGCCATACCTGCCACTTGGGGCTGATTGCAGGGGGGTTTCGGCATCTTGGGGGGGTAAGGACGCAGGGGTGGTTTTAATATAAAGGCAGCACCAATAAACCGGGTGGTAGTAGTGGAAAGTTTGCCGGCAGATGTTGGCCAAAAGTTTGTTTCATGAGCGATTTCCATTACGCTAGGTTGTTGAGAGCTTGATCTCCCATTTTTTCGGTGTGATAATTAAAACAGTGGTGGCAATAGTGAAAAAAATTGCGGGAGAAATTTTCAAATATGTTTTTGAGAGAAGTCCTGTTGCAAATTCTTAAATTCCAGTTACTACCCAGAAGCCGACCAGAAGAGGCCACTTTTTCAAGAGGTTTAGGGTTTAGGGTTTAGGGTTTAGGGTTTAGGGTTTAGGGTGTAGGGTGTAGGGTGTAGGGTTTAGGGTTACTATTACCACCCGGCACCCCTAAAGTTTTGTTTGGACCCAGCGCCGGAGCAAATCCGGGGGGGGGGGGGGGGGGGGGGGCGGGTTATTAAAGCGACCGAAACATTAGGGTTCAGGGTTTAGGGCTAGGGTTCAGGGTTTAGGGCTTAGGTTTTAGGGTTTAGGGGATTCTGGGTGCTGATTCTTTTGTGTTGGGAGTGATCTTTACGCGAGCTTTCGACTGCAGGCGTTCATTACTTTCAATTCCTTAAACCCTAAACCCTTAACCCAAATCAAGACGAAGTGACCACCTCAAACTCATCTTAAATCCCAACAAGCCTTTCTCGAGGGACAGGATTGCAGTAAAGCTCCTAAGCTCTAAACTCCCAATAAATCTCTGAGGAGACTAAAGCCTAAGCTGCAAGACAACAAAACTTAACCGAGGTCCCGCTTGTGGTGTGTTTTCGAATTGGCTGCGTACCGGCGGGCCAACCCACTGGGAAAGGTGAGATTTCAAGCTCTCTTCATCGAGCGCGACTTCCTGGTTTTATGGATCTGCTGCTTTGTCCTCACCTCCGTCTCATACATCTGCCTCGTGAGCCCTTCGATAGAGCTTCCACCCGGATGGTTTCTGGTTCTGACCCCTTTATGGCTGGCGCCTGCGGTGCACGTAGCGAGGCATGGCTTTCTGGACCAAGAGCAGATCCTTGGCAGCCCAGTGGTGCCCTCTTGTCCCTTTTCTGGGCGGTTCGAGGCTCCCATGAAAAAGCTAGCCAGCCCCTCAAAAGGGTCTCCTTATGAGAATATTCGGAGGACTTAGTAAGTAGTTATCCAATAGAGTTATAAGTAGGATAACTCCAATTAGGGTCCCCTTTAGGGTACTTCTAAGTCTACTTACTATCTGCTTACTAAGTCCCCCGACCCTCCAAGTATTAAGCTACCGAGGATGCTGCGGAGTCTCGAGGACTTCGACCTAAATGCAGCAACGTGCACCAAGGACACTTGGTCGTAGTTGGGTATCATTTTACATTTTTAAGGGTACTTAAACCCAATAAGGAATATAAATTTAAATTTTTAATCCGATCCCAACCATGAACTAGAGGAGATCGACCGAGAGTTCATCCATGCGGCTATATCCCGTTGGTACGGAAGCCTGCCGCACTTCGTCGACTACGTCCAGAAGGTGTTGGCAAAGGAGCTCAAGAAGAACGTTTCTCAGAATCGAGTTCCACTTAAATACTGTTTGATGGCCGCAAGTCCGGTCATGGGGTTTCATCTCGATGTTATCGGGGCACTTCTTGCAGCGGATGTGAGGGCTGACGTGGTCGCGCGATTGTTTGCGCAGTTCGTCTCAGTTGATGTCGTGGGCATCTGGCTTATCAAGTTTTTCTTCTGGCTAGCGCGGCGGCTTCTATATCCTCCTTGGGAATTATTTCTGTTTTTATAAAACCCAAGAGGATATTAAACATATTATGTTTATTGAGGTTCTAAGGGGAGTATAGGTTTGCCAGACCCCGATTCACATGGCGCGCGCTGGACTGGATGCAGTCCGCACTAGTCTCACTGCTGGGCTGCTGTGGGATCTCGGTGCAAGTGGCAGTTGTCAGGCTAAACCGAATCAGTCCCCTGGTAGCCCAGTATCCTTTACTGTTTTTTTTTTGTTCTGGGTTCCCTTGTAAGGTAGCCAACGCCAAAAAAGGGGTGCCCTTATTATCAGATGGTTACTGGGCTACAAAGGCCCCGCTTGTGCCCTCGCTGCAGCTGCTGTTATCGCAATTGGGATGACTCGAACACCATGCAATGCAGGCCAGGACAGGAATGAACTGACAGGGTATTTCGGTCAGGAGTTAAGGTTGAATTTGGGTTTGGGGTTCAGGTTTCAAATATGGTTCTATCGTACATTCCTAGACCCTGTAGGGCTACTAAACCTTCACCCTTCAAACGCCCCTAAAAGATCAAAGTATCAAGGAGTTGAAACACCACAGGAGCAAATCTTCCACCATTTTGGCGGAAGCCTGACCGGCCGAGGGGGGCAGACCCCTGCGACAAGTGAGACATGGATATTGGGGGTAACCCTAAACCCTAAACTTTGGGAAGGGTTGTCCCTACGGGTCCCCATGTGCCTCGGTAATTACTATCTACCACTTGGGCCCACAAGTCCCTACATGTATATTCATATAAGAAACACTTCAAGGCCCATGTATTCTCTGTTTAGGTGTATGGACCTTGGGTCAATTCAGCGCTGTTGCTTCGAGTCAAACCAAGCTCCATACCTTGGGCCAATTAAGCAACTCGGGCAGCCCATCGTGTGTTGTGCCAATCCTTACCTCGCACACCCCCGCAAGACCTGGGGGAGGAGTATTCCCGATCGCTTCAGGCAGGTCGGGGAGTGGCATCTGCACGAGGTTCTTGAGTTCAACCCTGAATACCCTAAACCCTCAACCCTAAACCTAAACCCTTTTGCAACTAGAAGGCAATTCAGGTCTCACCCATCTGAAGCATAAGGCTCTGGTGGGGCATTTTCCACGGCTTGGACATGCAAATGCTGAATCCGACCGTTTGGCTTGGTAGCCTAGTGGTACCCTTTACCCTTTATGTTTTTGGTTATGGGTTTCCTTATAAAATAACCAACCCAAAAAGGGTGCCCTTATTAT
>CAJNDS010002500.1:303983-388993 GCA_905221605.1 Symbiodinium natans | reverse complement strand
TCACCCTGATGTAATCTTCTATCAACACTAACACTTATTCTATATGTTCTCGAAGACGCTGCAAATTTTAATACAGCGTGAACCTCCTGTCAGCGTCGCATCCAAAAAAGAACTGACCAATGCCACAACATGCCGAGGAATGCCGAAAGACATGTAAGAAACAGCTACTCTTTCTCGCTTGCATGCGTAGGATGGTACTCAGCTGGTTCATCCTCATTGATTGGCTCTCCACTGATCCATCAGGTACTGCGTGCCTTCGCCTTCGTTCGAGCCTGGTGCAACGGGGGGGGGGACCCCTCCTGCAAAAGCTGTGAGAAAAGGCATGCCTGGCATGCCAGCAAGAAGAGAGGTCCTCGAAACTAGGTCGGGCAGAAATGCGGGGGAAGTGTAAGCGACCTCTGAATGCAGGCGACTGCCGTCAAGGAATGCACAAGGGGGGTTTCTATGTGAGCTAGGTCTACATGTCTTCGCGGCGGGGTAGAGGAGGCATCGTTTGTGCGCAGAACATCGCAGAACCATGTGTTCCTCCACCCACCAAGCGGCTGAGCTGCACACAGGCCTTTCCGCTTTGCAAGACAGGGGGCTCCAAGGTGTCCACTTCCTTCCGTAGGGCCCTCTAGGAACAGGAACCTTGGATGTCGCATGTGGATCGCCGCGTCATGATACTTAGAAGCTTGGCTTCGGCTTTGGTGTATTGGCCGCATCTTGAATCTGGAGGGCGTTGCAATCTGGCCATCGTCTGCCAGCTGATTGAACACAGCGCCGAACCAGGCAGCTCCATCTCGCTCCGTCGCTGGAGCAGCAGCAGTCACAGCAAAAAGCTGGCGGCGCGACATCGCAGCTCAAGTTGCTGCACCCAACTCGATCCAACTCGTGCACTTCGGGGTGCACGGTGTGCAGGGTGCCTCTGCCTGCATCCCCTGTGTAGACTCATCAGGAGCTGTCGCCTGGTAAGGTGGCATTGATGGTGGGGTATGACATTCCTCTCGCGAGCACGTCCCAAGATCTTCTGGGATGCACTGGACCCATAGTGACATGCTTCCGCAGACAGCCAGCCGATCGAGGTCTCTTGAGTTGCCTCAGCACAGGTACAGGATGTACAGGGGACTGTGCGTGCACAGTCCGGTGGTGCAGAGAGAAAGGCATCTGGAAACGACGGTTGCTGTCCTTGTGATGCCATGACCTCATCGAGCTGGTGCACCAGAAGCACTGCATGAAGCGTGGCAGCGAAGCCTTTGTGCTGCAGCTCGGACGCTGGCCAGGCAGGCAGCATGTGTCTGTAAGCTTGGCAAGACATGCCAACACCTGTCCGACCGTCTCTCTCCATGCCAGCTTGTTGGATTTGATGAGATCCTCAGCGGCAGCACTTCGACAGGCACGTCGAGATACGTCGAGGACCGACCACGGTGCACACGGAGCTTTCTTCGAGCCCTTGAAAGCAAGCGAGCGCTGGAGGGGAAGCGCTTCAAACGCGCCTGGACAAGGCAACCACGCGCCAAACATCTCCGCTTGGCATCGGGTCCGACATGGTCCGACACGCCGAGTGATCCGAGGCCATGCGTGAGAGAATCATGAGCGGCAAGAAGGAGCTGTGTGGCACAGGGCGCACGCGGGCTCTCATTTCAGGCAAAGCCTTTAGTTGCGACGAGAATGCGAAGGTGCCCTCTGGGCCCTCATGCAGCAACGCCTGCGGCAACCCTGACAGCAATTGTGCATGAACCTGTGCAAGCACAGTGTTCGCGGCGCCAGGGCGCCCTCAAAGGGCGCTCTCACGCTCGCATGGCAAGGCCATCCGAGAACGGAGTCGGATGGCAATATTATCATGGTGTAGTCAAGTTTTCTGCACCGGGCAATCCGCGACCGGGGCCCACACGGCACGGATCTTTGGTGAGCCTCCGCGGGGACTTTCGCTGGCGCCGTCGCACGCCACAGACCAGGCCTGCGGGACACAGATCGGCCACGTGGTGGCTGCGACAATTGCAGCTTTGGGGCTCTCCTTTCATGCTAAGAATTGCAAAGCCTTATAAGTTGCGACGAGCATGCGAGGGTGCCCCTCCACCCTCGGCCGGTGCCGCTTGCAGCACCGCCTGCGGCACCTCGCGCAGCACTTGTGCAAGAACCTGCGCAAGCACAGTGTTAGCAGTTAGCAGTGTTAGCGGCGCATAGCGGCGCCAGGTCCCCCTCAAAGGGCGCTCTCACACCCCATGGCAAGGCCATCCGAGAACGGACAAAGTCAAGTTTTGCACCTAGCAGTCCGGGACCGGGGCCCACGCGGCGCGGCGCTTTGAGACTTGCGCTGCCGCCGTCGCAGGCCGCGGACGAGGCATGCGGGACGCAAATCGGCCACGTGGTGCACGCAGGCTGCGCCCCTCGTAACACCTGTAGCCTTCCCCCACTGCGGAGTTGCAGCTTTAGTGGAAAGGGCGGAAGTGTGGGGTGCTGGACGTGTGTTACACGGAGTCGTGCGCCTCCGCGAGTATCTCGAGCATCTGCGGCCTGCATGTTCTGTACGTGAGCCCGGTTTCCGTAAAGCCATGGCAAAAGGAACGTTCAAGCTGCACATGCCGAGCAGCTCAGTGTGTGGCTCGAGCACTGGAGGTCACCCAATGCCGGGAGCCAAGCTGCGTGCGCTGGAGGGATGAGGGGCGTGCATCGAGCTGCGGAGTGTAACTTGCCAGCTGGCTGTGGTAATTCCAGCACTCGAGCCGTGCGATGGAGCCCAGCATCACTTTGGGGGGGGGGGTCATCGAGTCCGTGGATCAACATATCGACACATCCGTCTGCGGCAGCTGCCCAACCCCACACACTGCGTCGCCCGCAGTGGCGTGCATCCAAGCGCAGACACAGGCTCGGAGAAGGGCACCTAGTTGGAAGCTTCTGGCACAGCAGTGGACTCTAGGCCGGAGCTTCACTGGAGCTTCACAAGCCACCGAACTCGCAGGCTCGGCACCTGAAGGTAGAGCCCTGAGCAGCCCCATCAGCCCGACTAAGTGCAACGAGCTGGTGCAGAGGCTTAGGGGGTTTATAGGGCTTGTTTATAGGGTTTATAAGGGTTTATAGGGTTGATATAGGGTTCCTTGCTCCCCTTTGGTGGATGGCCTCCGTTAAGTGCAAAAGAGTCGGAGCTCCGTCGGGCCAGGCAGTTCCAAGCATGCCGCACCCGGCAGGCGCCATCCTACAAGGCCCTAGGGCCCTAGGGACGCCACACCAAAAATGACAAGATGACAGTATGCTCAGTATATCTGAGTATACAACATCTCGTGCATGAAGCACATCGGAATCAGAGTCGCGCGGCAGGTCTGCCTCGAGCGACAGCTGTGGTGACATGCGAGCTCCCCTGAACAAGGGGGCCGCACGCTCAGGGCGGCGAGCGCCTGTACGAGTGCTCATTCGGGGAAAACGGAGCACAACACACAGGGATGGAAGATCGGAGGATGTCGGAAATGTCGACTGACCCTTCCTGGAACAGGCTTGGCTTGTAGGCCAGGTTATGCCAGGTTGGCATCTGCACCGGATGCAACATCTCTGCAAACACATCTGCACATTTCTGCATCCAAGCCGAGCCCTATGAGCCTATGGCTGCGGCAAGAAGAGGCTCACATCTGATGCTTGAGTCGCGATGGGACGGAGCGCAAACCACGGGCCGTCGTATGCACGGAGCTACTTATCCCACAGGACCTCTCAAGAACCTCTCTGAGGTCCTCTGAGGCTCCGATTCGCACATGCAGACATCTCGTAGACTTCTCGTGGACATCTTGCGCCGCGGCGGGAGCCGGCCACACCAGACTCACTAAACATATTATCCAAAGACTACCCGAAGCATCTCAGAGATATCTGCAGGGTATCGAGTATCGAGAACTTTGCACCGGCATCGTGGCTGGTCCCTATGGCCTGCGTTCACCTGGCTAGGACCTCAGCAGCATCTACTTCTTGGAGTGGAATTATTGAGAGTTCGGGGTTTTTTTTCTGGCAGAGCACCCTCAGCCACAGAGATCCACAAAGCCCGCTGGCCTTGCGGCCACTTCCAGCAGCACGACTGCTAAACGACTTTTCCAAACACTCCCCACACAGGGAAAACCGACGCAAGCCGGATGGAGCCAACCTTGCAGATGTTCAGAATCCAGGGTATCCACGGCGGCCTCAGAACGCACTAAGGATCCCAATCTTCGCCACTTGGAGCGGCAAGTCGAGGTCACAGAAGGAGCGCAAGTCGCCGTGGCTTCGGCGCAAGCCTTAAAGCCTTAAGCTGTGCTCTTCGATCGGGAGATCTGCCCAGAACCCACTCCCCCAGTCATCTTGGCAAGTGCAGGCCCTCAACAGTCCCTTCCCCTAAACATACCAAACCACACAGCTCAAGCCCGAGGCTCGAGGGTTTAGGAGGCCCCTCCCTACTTGTGTCAATATTGAAGATTCGAGGGGTTCAATGGGGGAGGCGATTAGGCTGCCCTGCACCGCGCCCGGCATAGCCAGGCATCATGCTCTCCTTTCTTTTTCAGTCGGGCCCTGCGCGCGACCAGCGCGGGACTCGCAGCGCACGAAGTGAGCGCCTCACTTGACAGAGCCGGGGAGGCCAGAGCAAAAGCCACGAGCGACCCGGCAGAGAGCGAGCAGCGAGGCGAGTCATGGACAGCTCAGCAGGTATGTGTTAGACATGGACCTGCTTGACAACGTGTGCGATCTCCTGCATTCTTCCAGAAGGCACGTCTTCTCAGTAACCTCTCCCCGCCTTGACTGTATGCCTGTCAAGAAAACGAGGCACAACTGTCACAGCTCCGTGTAGGTGGTGAATGTGGTGACAAGCAACGACAATCCTGGCCCTTGCAAGGAATGCAACGGCCTCCGTCGAGTCAAACCTGCTGCTCGGCTGTGAACGAAGGGCGCACGTGATTAGAGGCACTCTCAGATTGAAGTGGAGGCAAGCAGACGCGGGCAAGGCTTTCGACGGAAGCTGCGGCATTGGGAGTGAGGCTCTTTCTCTCAAACCCGAGGCACGTAAAGAAACGGACTTTGTCAGAACGGGCCATCCGGGGACGACTTCGGGGCAGGCTCAAGACATGCCGGACAGCGGACCCACGGCGAACCACTGCGGACCAAGCCTGTCTAAACGAAAGTGAAAGGTGGAGCGGGGGCCGGGCAAGAGGGATGGCTTCTTTTCGTTTATGCCGTTTTTGTCAATGTCCGTGCTGTCCGGGACTTGCTGCCCTTTTTGCGAGCTGTGTGGCACAAAGATAGTCGGCACCACAAGCTACAAAAGGCAGTTTGGCTACAGCCTGTCGTCACCTGCAAGACTCGATATGAAAGGGAACCTCCTCCTACGAACCTGGTATGCTGCGTCAGTCAGCCGAAGGCTAGCACGGTTCTGCGAATTGCGGGCTGGGTGCTTCCTTTACCCGTGAATAATGCTTTGCCTTGATGACTTTTGCGGAGCCCTCGAGCCATGTGATTGCAGTGCCTGTCACCCACTGCGCTGGTCCCCTAAACCCTAAACCCTAAACCCTAAACCCTAAACCTTAAACCCTAAACCCTAAACCCGAAACCCTATTCAACTCCCCCAGTCCGGTACAGTCGCAGCCACACCTCTGGCACTAGCGCGGCTTCGGCCGCGCAGGCGAGGGCCAGGGCAAGCTCAATGGGGTCTTGTGGCGTTCAGACCTGTCACAATCCAGTTTGATGCCCGAGTGCTGGGCGTGCCTGGAGTTACACAAGCATGTGCTGCACAAGCTCACACTGCGTGAGACTGCTCAGAGAACTTTAAATCAGCTTGCCGGCGTGAGCAGATGTGCCCGGGTCGACTGCGTCGCCTTCGTGGTCTCTCATCTTGCTATGACGGCTATGAGATATGACCAGCATCCTCTGCCCAGAGCGACCCAGTTGCCCCAAATGAGTCACACACCAGTGATCCCCTTCGGAGCCCTCGACTCCCAAGGCGGGCTACGAGAGCCTGAGGCACCCCTTTGGCTTCAGGCGGCAATGTCTTTCAAGCTCTGGGAGTCTTAGCCAGGTCTTATCCACAGATCACTTCGAGTCAACAGAGCTCAGCAAGAGATCGACCCTGGACTTCACCAGTGTTAAGGTGGAGAAGGTCCCGTTGCAAAGGCCCGAATGGTTATACGGCTTCACATCACTTCTGAGGGCCAAGAGGCAAAGCAACGGGATGGCCTTCGACCAACTAGGAGCATAGCCATCCAAGCAGTACGCGCCCGGCACAGACGGGCATCATGCTCTCCTTTCTTTTTCAGTCGGGCCCTGTGCGCGACCAGCGCAGGAATCCGCAGCGCGCGAAGTGAGCGCCTCACTTGACAGAGCCGGGGAGGCCAGAGCAAAAGCCACGAGCGACCCGGCAGAGAGCGAGCAGCGAGGCGAGTCATGGACAGCTCAGCAAGTATGTGTTAGACGCGGACCTGCTTGACAACGTGTGCGATCTCCTGCGTTCTTCCAGAAGGCACGTCTTCTCAGTAACCTCTCCCCGCCTTGACTGTATGCCTGTCAAGAAAACGAGGCACGACTGTCACAGCTCCGTGTAGGTGGTGAATGTGGTGACAAGCAACGACAATCCTGGCCCTTGCAAGGAATGCAACGGCCTCGGTCGAGTCAAACCTGCTCGGCTGTGAACGAAGGGCGCACTTGATTAGAGGCACTCGGAGATTGAAGGCTTTCGACGGAAGCTGCGGCATCGGGAGTGAGGCTCTTTCTCGCAAACCCGAGGCGCGTAAACAAACGGACTTTGTCAGAACGGGCCATCCGGGGACGACTTCGGGGCAGGCTCAAGACATGCCGGACAGCGGACCCACGACGAACCACTGCGGACCAAGCTTTCTTTAGGGCATCCTGCCTAAACGAAAGTGAAAGGTGGAACGGGGGCCGGGCAAGAGGGATGGCTTCTTTCCGTTTATGCCGTTTTTGTCAATGTCCGTGCTGTCCGGAACAAACGCCCGAATGGCCATACGGCTTCACATCACTTCTGAGGGCCAAGAGGCAAAGCAACGGTACGGCCTTCGACCACCAACCAGGTACTGTACAAGCACCGCAAGCTTCTGCGAGCCCCAGGGGTGGTCAACAAAGCGCAGTGCGGTGTGGCTACGGTTCGTCGTCACTCTGTTAGTTTTGCCTTGATGAACTTTGCGGGAGCCCTCGAGCCATGCTATTGCAGTGAGTGCCGCCCACTGCGGCGGTCACAGCGAGTCAATTCAACTCCCTCAGTTTTGCAGACAAGCCTTCGGGCATGCGGCATGCGCCTCTAAGAAGCGAGAAGCAGTGCACTTGAAAACTGGCCAACATCGGGGAATGGTCGCCCCATCGCAGCGATGGGGCAGATAAATGCACTTGCGTAGTGATGAATGCACAAAAGCATGCATGCGAGCAGCAGTGCACCGCGTCACACATGATCTCTGATGCTGAAGGCATTGTACAAGGTTGTGCACCCACGCCGGGAGCAGTCTTCCCACCACTGCATCCACTGCCCATGCCCAACATCGCTCACGAGCGCTCTTCACCCTGCTGTCTTTTGCAAGGGCCACATGCAGAAGCACTCGCGTGCAGCCACGCTATTGCGGCGCTTTGTCCCGCAACGGGCGATTCTCTTGCCAGCATCTACTCCAAGCGACGCAGGTGTTGGGGGTTGCTCTTAGCCACTGGGCTACCTTTTCTCACTTCAGATGGGATGACTTGCACGCTGCTTTGGAATGCTCGGTGGCTTGTTTGAGTGTGACTGCTCACAGGGGCTTCGGAACTATTGCAGGGACTATCGGCACATTCTTGGGAACTGTATGTAGCAGCGTCCCTGAACAGTTGGAAACCGTTCCGAACCGCAGGAACTGTTTCCATGCGTCCTGGCACACAAAACTGGAACACGCCAAAGAGATCCCGACATCCCAACTAAGGTTCTGAAGGCCACTGCAGGCAGGACACACATCCCATTCTAAACAAACCACAAGCTACTCTAAACGCTGCTCATGAAGCAAGCAGTTTGGCGAGCACCCCTCAGGCGCCCGGCATGAAGAGCCGATTGCGAGCGGAGGCCTTCGGCGAAGGAGACTCATGTGACATCTGCAAGCTGCGAGGCCACCAAACTCCGTGCTGTCAGGGGTTGCTTGGTTAAAAAACGCTGCTCCTCGGGAGAGGAAGCCAGTTCCGGATGTCCCTGGGAGCTGTGACAGCTACGAAACTCCACCACTTCGGCTTCTTCGGCTTCTTCGGCTTTTGACATTGTGGCAGGCGTACGATGGTAACCCTTGGGCAGAGGTTGGCCAAAGCCTTGCAAAAGCTTAGGGAGTAGTCCTTGGCAGCAAACTCTAAATCCTAATGGAAAAAGTACGGCCCTAGAGTTGTAGAAAGGACAACGCAAGTTGCCTTGGCTGTTCCTGAAAGCGCGTTAAAACCCGAAAACCCAAAAACCCTAAATTTTGGGGAGCTGCAAGATGCCGACGATGCTCTCAAACGCGTCGAAAATGCAGCGGTGTAGAAGTATAGACGTCTATATAAACCCGAAGCATTTTGGCAGCGATATGTAAGGGCTTGAGATTTTTAAAGCACTCAAGAAAGAATTTAACAATGTCCCTGTCATTACAGATGTATGGGTATGGGACCGAGGAGGAACGCCGCGCTGAGGGGCATGATATCTCTGACGAAGAGGCGGAATTGATGGCGCGCGCCTTGGCAGAAAACGCGGTGATCGTTGTGGGCTTTATTAAAGATTTAAAGATTGCGGAGTCAGGTCAAGTTGACTTGTCTATTGAATTGACGACGTTTGGGGCGGATGCTCCTTAATGGCTGCAGGCCACACTCAACACCTGGCACTTGCCGCCGGCCTCCCCTTTGCCACGGAGTGCTTACACGGTGTGCAGTCGCTGCAGTGGCGCAGTGCCCCCGCGGGGCTTTACAGTCAGCTGTCACATTGATCGCAAGAGTACTTTATCACTCATCAACAGCAGGATGTCACACATGATCTCTGATGCTGAAGGCATTGTACAAGGTTGTGCACCCACGCCGGGAGCAGTCTTCCCACCACTGCATCCACTGCCCATGCCCAACATCGCTCACGAGCGCTCTTCACCCTGCTGTCTTTTGCAAGGGCCACATGCAGAAGCACTCGCGTGCAGCCACGCTATTGCGGCGCTTTGTCCCGCAACGGGCGATTCTCTTGCCAGCATCTACTCCAAGCGACGCAGGTGTTGGGGGTTGCTCTTAGCCACTGGGCTACCTTTTCTCACTTCAGATGGGATGACTTGCACGCTGCTTTGGAATGCTCGGTGGCTTGTTTGAGTGTGACTGCTCACAGGGGCTTCGGAACTATTGCAGGGACTATCGGCACATTCTTGGGAACTGTATGTAGCAGCGTCCCTGAACAGTTGGAAACCGTTCCGAACCTTTAAAAATCTCAAGCCCTTTTATGCTTCGGGTTTATATAGGCGTCTATACTTCTACACCGCTGCATTTTCGACGCGTTTGAGAGCATCGTCGGCATCTTGCAGCTCCCCAAATTTAGGGTTTTTGGGTTTTCGGGTTTTAACGCGCTTTCAGGAACAGCCAAGGCAACTTGCGTTGTCCTTTCTACAACTCTAGGGCCGTACTTTTTCCATTAGGATTTAGAGTTTGCTGCCAAGGACTGCTCCCTAAGCTTTTGCAAGGCTTTGGCCAACCTCTGCCCAAGGGTTACCATCGTACGCCTGCCACAATGTCAAAAGCCGAAGAAGCCGAAGAAGCCGAAGTGGTGGAGTTTCGTAGCTGTCACAGCTCCCAGGGACGTCCGGAACTGGCTTCCTCTCCCGAGGAGCAGCGTTTTTTAACCAAGCAACCCCTGACAGCACGGAGTTTGGTGGCCTCGCAGCTTGCAGATGTCACATGAGTCTCCTTCGCCGAAGGCCTCCGCTCGCAATCGGCTCTTCACGCCGGGCGCCTGAGGGGTGCTCGCCAAACTGCTTGCTTCATGAGCAGCGTTTAGAGTAGCTTGTGTGTTTAGAATGGGATGTGTGTCCTGCCTGCAGTGGCCTTCAGAACCTTAGTTGGGATGTCGGGATCTCTTTGGCGTGTTCCAGTTTTGTGTGCCAGGACGCATGGAAACAGTTCCTGCGAGCAGGGTGAAGAGCGCTCGTGAGCGATGTGGCAGTGGATGCAGTGGTGGGAAGACTGCTCCCGATGTGGGTGCGCATCCTTGTACAATTCCTCCAACATCAGAGATCATGTGTGACATCCTGCTGTTGATGAGTGATAAAGTACTCTTGCGATCAATGTGACAGCTGACTGTAAAGCCCCGCGGGGGCACTGCGCCACTGCAGCGACTGCACACCGTGTAAGCACTCCGTGGCAAAGGGAGGCCGGCGGCAAGTGCCAGGTGTTGAGTGTGGCCTGCAGCCATTAAGGAGCATCCGCCCCAAACGTCGTCAATTCAATAGACAAGTCAACTTGACCTGACTCCGCAATCTTTAAATCTTTAATAAAGCCCACAACGATCACCGCGTTTTCTGCCAAGGCGCGCGCCATCAATTCCGCCTCTTCGTCAGAGATATCATGCCCCTCAGCGCGGCGTTCCTCCTCGGTCCCATACCCATACATCTGTAATGACAGGGACATTGTTAAATTCTTTTCTTGAGTGGTCTTTTGCAAGGGCCACATGCAGAAGCACTCGCGTGCAGCCACGCTATTGTGGCGCTTTGTCCCGCAACGGGCGATTCTTTTGCCAGCATCTACTCCAAGCGACGCAGGTGTTGGGGGTTGCTCTTAGCCACAGGGCTACCCTTTCTCACTTCAGATAGGATGACTTGCCCATAATTCAGGCGCCCGGCATGAGAGCCGATTGCGGGCGGAGGCCTTCGGCGAAGGAGAGCTCAGGGACTTGGCCAAGCCGCTGATGTCGATCCGCGATCTTGCCTGGCATGGCACGCAGAGCCACGGCTCATTCCGGCTAGTACGGAAACAGGTTCAGGGTACGCGTCGGACTCCTTCACATCCGAACCCTCAACCCAACACCCTGTTCACAACACTCATGTGACATCTGCAAGCTGCGATGCCACCAAACTCCTTGCTGTCATGGGTGCTTGTTTAAGCTGCTCCTTGGGAGAGGAGGGGTGAAACTGCTGCTTGGCATAGCGCCTTAAGTATCTTAAGTTGTGGGCCTGCTCTGGGCAGGCTGCGGTACCTTCCCGGCAAGACTGATGCCAAGGGTGAGCGCAGCGGAACTGACTCGTTCAGCCTAGTGCGAAGAAGCAGCGCAACCTGTAATCCCAAGCAAGGATATGCATGGTCAGGGTGCTTACGACTTTCGCGCCGGCATGTGCCAGATGAGCAGCTGCGAAACCTTTGCCGAGTGCCCCGCCGCATTCGAATCCAGAATTGTGAAATGAAGTGGCAGTCTGCACTCTGCGTGATGCAAGCGGTCTTCATTCCCGGCGAAAAATGCGTGAGCTTAACAATCAGCACGGCAGCGCAGGGACGCTAGGTGCTTCTCGCACTTCAGCACGAAAACAGGCTCAACTGCATACGCAGGGAGAAGATGGGAGAGAGAACGAAGAACAGGAACGTGCAGAATGCAAACTGGCATGCCAGTGCCCTTCACAACAGAAGCTGTCAGCTATGGCAAACACCAAGCCCACTCTCGATGCAGGCGGCAACGAAGAGCAGCAGGCAGTTGGGCAGGCGAGTATTGCGAACGCGGTGCCCTGAAGGCTGTGACAAGGCCCCCTCTTAGGATATCTTGGGTGGCTGAGCCAAGGCAGCCCTTGGCCTGGATACCTCGAAAGCCCCCTTTGGTTCTGGCAGATGCTAGCTGAAGCGAGGTTGAGGAGTATGACCACGTTGAGGTTGTGTACTGAGAGTGGGGTTGACACTCTAAAGCCTTGCATGAATTCGTTTGTTACGTGTTTTCACTGCGAACTCTTGGGTACCAAGCCAGTACCGGACCCAGGACAACCTGCCTTATGGTGGGATCTTGCATAAGTTTTCAGTTTGATGTCAAGATCGATTGGTGTGTCGTTTGTTTCGTTCTGGTGGCGAGTATGCACCAAGGGAATGTGGCCAGGGCATCCCCTTAGTGTTGAAGTGCCGAGCTGTGCTTGGACTTTGGATCTTTGGCATGAACCCTCAGCAAAATGCGGCGGGTGGAAGATCGTGGCTGATCATTGACGGTTTTATCATGTTTTGAATCAGCTTGTAGAGAGTTGTTTTGCTTCGGAGTGATTGGGAATCTTTGTGATCCCATCCTCGATGTTTTTGCCTCCATGATTTTCCTAGGAAATCATGCGAGTATATGTTTTTGCCCAATACGCTACTTTGAGTGAGTGTGCAGTGTGTGGGAACTTTGTTCTGAAGCTGAGTTTAAGCTCACATGTGAATTCGTTTAGTTTGCGCACTTCGTGACTTTTGGCTCAAGGCCTGCGAGTGAAAAAGAGCGTGTCCGCACTTGGTTGAGATAGGTTTGGGTTCGTGCTTTCAAGGGAAAAGGTACCAGAGGGACCTTCGGTTTTTCACGAACTGCTCACAAAGTGCCTGAAGGTGATCAAGACTCTTCTCAACCTTCCGGAGTGTTGGACAGGTCCTGAATCGATTCCCTTGCCTCTGCCAAGCCATGGTCTAACTCCAGGTGCTTGGCCTCGACGATGCTTCTGAGGTGCTGCAAGGCAGAAAAGGTCTCGTCCACTTGTTCCAGTACCATGTGAGCATTAGGAACTTCCGTCCTACTCACAGCCGTGTCCTCAAGATTTCGAACACGGGATTTGGTGCTATGATGATATCATCATCGACCTGCTTCATTCGCATGTCGAACTCATTCTGAAGTTTCAAGATATGTGCTTCCACCTGAGCCTGCCATTGTTCTGGTCCCAATCGAGAGGTCTGAGCCATTGTCCGAACCTCCTCCAACTGAGCGCGCGTAGCTTCAAGCTCATCATGAATTCCTCGGTTGTCCTGCACAAGACGAGTGATGACTTCACTGTGTGCATCAAGGCCCTGCTGCAGTCGCCCTAACTTTTCTACCACAAGGTTGTAGCCGTCGGCCAACGAGGTAGTTGTTGTTCCAAGGATGTTTGTGCGGTGTTGCATGCGGTCATGTAGTTCTACAACGGCCGCCCGTAAATCTCCAAGGATCTCGTTGTCAATCGTATTCTGCTGTGCAAATTGTTCCAACACGTGTACCGGGACCTCAATCCGAGTTGCTTGCGTGAAGGTTGCACCTGCAAACGGAGTAGTTGTACCTGAAGCAGAAGCTGCAAAAGGATGTACTGCTGGAGGCGGTGTCCAAGCTGCAGTGGTGCCCCTTGGGCTCATAACCTGTCGGTTATGATCCGGGAAGGGTGTGAGTGCTGCTGGTGCTGTAGGATGTGCTGGTATGTGGAGTGGCTCTGGACTTCCTGTGGTGTCGGTCACAGGACTGAAATAATCGGGATATGTGATGGCTCAAATTCTAGGGGTCGAAGGAGATGGGAGTCCCTCCTCATCTATGTTCATGGCCCCCAAAGGCCTTCAAGTCCTGACGAGACCTCTTGCCTACCCTGAAACTAATAGGGAACAGAGGAAACCACACAACCAATCCCACACAGGGTCCTACGCTGGGGCCGGTGCCCTGAAGCCCTGAACAGTAGGGTGTTGGGCTACAACAGGTGACAAGCAAGTAGGATGGGATTAAGGTTAACCCAACCCTTCGTGTCTTGTCCCACCTGGAGAACGAGATGAAGTTTGTATGATGGAGTCGAGATAATGAGATGTTGAATGGAAATGCCAATGCCCACATGCAGTGAATGTTGCTGCTGCAGCTGCTGTTGCTGCAGCAGCCTTCTTTCCAAACAAATCCCAAATGTCGTCCTCTGAAACTCTCGCCAAAACAGCCAGCTTCTGCCAACACACAAATACAGCAACGACAAGGTCTTCTTGATGCTCCTTGATGCAATGAAGTTGCAAGTATGTCTGAATGTGCAAGCTGTTGCTGCAGCTGCTTGTTGATCAGCTTTGAAGAGCAATGTCAAATCCCTCGAAACTCCAAGGAGAACCCAAAGATCAAAGGGACCCCTTACGCTCACACTCTTTTGTTCTTGAGCCAACTCATGCATCCAACGCATGTCTTCGCATGACTGAACATGGAGTATCTGGCATGTTTCAAACAGGTTTGGGGATGTTTGGGGGTCTTGGAAGAGGCTAAGTGCTGGAAGTGGCGGCGGAATCGTAGACGCTTGTAAGAGTAGTCGTAGTGGAATGGAAGAGCTTTTTTTTTCCGGGGTGTTTAGGGTGTGCCGTCACGACTTTCTCTTCCTGTACCAGTATGAAAGAAAAGAGGATCAGGAGCGAGTCTTTCGGCAGGCGCTCAAGGGCATGCACCTGCTTCACTCCCACAAGGCCGTGAAAGTTTAGAGGATCGAGGCTCTCACGCCGAAAGAAATTCAGGACCATCCTGGCGAGGAATGGTTCGAGCATCCTGGCGTACTGGGAGGACGCCAGGAAAGTGATGGACGTCCCCCATCTCTCAGCGAAACAGACGCCACAGCTTTCGGGGCTGGTGCCAAGCAGAGAGACAGTGGGCGGCCCTCGGCGCTTCGATCAAAGGCGAGTTCCCAAGGCCACTTCCGCCCCTCTTCCGAGACCGACTTGCCTCTTTTACACAAGCTGAGGAGGTATGCGGATATGCATGAAAGTAATCGCGGCTGTGGTCCGTCCGGCGCCTGCGACGATAGAGTGCAAGAACTTCGGAGATGAGGATGCCACCAAATTGTTGGAGGCTCTGCTGATGGTGGAATTCGCAACCCTTGGACCGGCGGCACCTCATCTGCAACGGCCTCGGAGATTCTTGCCGGAAAACGATAAACCAGATGACGAAGCATCGCCGGACATTCTCGAAGGCATCCTATGACCTTGTGATCCAAGGCAGAGTCCGCACAAGAAGGCTATGGTGGAGACGCGTCCGAACAAAACCACCCTGAGCAGGCGAGCTCTGAAGTGGCTCGAATCCCATGGTGCCGACTGCGCCAAGAGACATCGGCAAGCGAGTGCATCTCGGGCTGACCACAAGGTCTAAATACATCCTTGAGACGAGATTCAGTGCATCACATGGCCTTTTACTGGAGAAATCTCACGATTCTGAACTACGGGGCCTAGAAGGTGTTTCGTAGGAGTACTGGTCATTCGACACAACATGTTTAGTGAGACGAGAGGAGTTGCTGAACTATGGATGTGTTGCCGAAGTTGACGAGCAGCCTTCGATTTGTACTGATTCGGTGCTGTTTGGGCATTCGCCATAGAACGCCTGGGCGCTATTCGTGAGTGTTGTGAAGATTCGCTCCAGCTTTGCGCGAGCCATTTCTTGTTGGCAGGCCCTTTTAAATCCCAAACCCCAAAACTTCTTCCCAAAACAGAGCCCTAAACCCCACAAGCCCAAAGCATTCAAGCTGTGAGTGTCGCAGCCGTTCGGCTGTGAAGCCTCCATGTCGGAGTCGGCCCATGAATTTGTGATTGTGGGCGTCCAATCGCTGGTGGGGTTTAGGGTTTAGGGTTTAGGGGGCCTTCACAGCGAAGGCTTGAAGGACCCGGGTAAAGAGGACTTGAGCTTTGCCTGAGGTTGGGTTTTGAGTGGTTTCGAGCCGTGAGCCTGCTCGTGAGGCCCAGGCCCTCAAGTCCACTTAAAGTCCAAAAGCAGAACAGGCCTTAAGCTGTGGGCAGCGATGCGGAGCAAGCAGAAGCTGCGTGCAGAATGCAGTGGTTCATCACAATGCACCGGAAGACCACCGGGAGACCCGAGGATCAGGACCAGTGCGAAAGTGATCGAAAGTGCTTTTTCCCTCAAAAACTGGCGGGATTCGAGACCACGGAGCTTGAGCCCCTTGACTGGCGCGATCCAGCAGGACGCCTCAAATCCTTTCCACCAAAGAACTGCTGCAATTTCAGGCTTTCGAAGCCAAAGAGCCGTGGTCCATGTAATGACTCGGCCCTGTGGGGGCAGGATTTGCTGCACGTCAGCGAAAACAACGCACCAGACTTATCAATTGCCTTTACTACTAGCGCAAGAACCCCAAAGTGTTGCCCACACTGTTCGGGAATACAAAACATCAGAATCCCATAGAACTGCCGGGAGAGCCGTGCAGAGTCTGCCTGGGAAGTGTAAGGTTCTTGGCTTCTACATTTGTTGTTATAAGAGCGTTCCAAAAAAAAGGGGCTCCACAAGCATCGTAAGGGAGCTGTCCAGCTAGTTGGCAGTTCCACGGCGTAAGCTCTAACCATCATGCCGAGTCATGCCATTGGCATCCTTCCACGGCTGCCATTCCGCAAAGCGATCCCAGTGAAGCTGGTCAGGACTGGAGCTCAAGTACAGCAGCCGGCTGCTCAGCTTCACTGCCGAGAGGATCGACCTTGTTTTGTTTTTTGGCGCATTCCTGTCATCTGAGGTTTTGTCAAACGAGCAGTTCAGGGTAGTCATTGAGCTGTTCTTCGCTTACAAAAAGGGCGTGTGCGATTCTTTCAGCGAGAGTGCTCGAGCGGTTGAGATCCGTAGGAGTTGCCTGCTGTATCGGGTGATGCGCCAGCTCGGATACTTAAGAGGACCCACTGGTGCCGCAAGCCTTGCAGCTCGAAAACATTTATCTTCTCCCGTGTGTACCGCAATCATCGTGACAGCCACGATGCTTAGCTTCGCACTCGCCGCAATCATCGTCGTTGCGAAGGGCTCAGGGACTGAATGCCTTGCAGACGGGAGTTGTGCACTGCCACCGGTTGGGCATGCCCTTCTGCAGCACGGATATCGCCGTGCCAATCCGTTCTCATCGCCGCAGCACTCGGGGTGCAGCAAGATGATCTCGCAGTGCCTCAACAAGACCCAGGAGGAGGAAGAAGAGCACTTCTACAATGCCAACTGGTCCGCCTGGAAGTTGGGCTTCGATGTCTGCTGCAACAACCAGTACAACGAGATTTTGTGCGCTTCGCTGGGTGCAACCCTCTTCACATTCTCAGGCCGGCAGTTTGGGCCCGGTGACTTGGTGAAGGAGACCCCCGACCCAGCCTTGGCCGACTTCTGCCGCGAGGCGGACGACCTCCTCTCCGCCCACTTCGACGAGGAGGCCTTCGAAAACCATTCCGCCGCAGACCTCTTGCAGATCCCGAGCGTCCTTCAGGAGTATAATCCACTACACTGTAATATACTTTACTTCACTTTACTTTACTTTACTATACTATACTATACCATACTGTACTATACGATACGATGCTATACTATATTATACTATAAAACAACTGTACGATGCTACAATACAATCCTTTTGCAGACCCCGAGCATCCTTCGGGAGTATGATCTACTATACTATGCCATACTAGAATATACTATACTAGAGTATACTGTACTAGAATATACTATACTAGAATATACGACAAATACTACAATATTGTTGCCGTTGCTTTTTGCAGATCCCAAAAGCATCCTTCAGGAGGCTGCGCTCAAGGCCCGGCTCAAGGCCAACCTGGGCTTCAGGGAGCTCTTCCGCAGGTCCTCCGCGGAGGTGCGTGCTCGGGTGGTCCGCCAGCACATCCGCGCCTGCCAGGCGGAGCCAGGCTGCTGGGAGGAGGTCTTCAATGTGCAGCAGTTCTTCTTGCAGGAAGCATCGCGGGTGCGCCACGAGCCCGCTCCGTCTAACGGAGGCCGTAATTGGCGTTGCGTGCCAAGAGGGACCATCATCTCTGCGTCTGGGGGTGAGGACCAGAAATGCGAGCTCCACCATGGGGAGGTCGAGTGCGTGTCGATTCCGTTGAAAGGGGAATGGAAGGTCGAAGATATTGAGAACTCAGACACGTCTCCATTCAAAATCTTCTCGCCTGGAAAAGCCAGTGGGCCGGATGCGGGTTGGGGACAGAACGCCTACGACATCATGCACGAAAGGTGGGGGTATGCAAGCAGGCAGGTAACTGCGCCGGGCTGCAACGTTGCCGTCACGACGGTGAGCGTGACAAGCTACACTGAGATCGACCACGAGCTCTCTCATCTTTTAGGGAAGCCTGTGCTGGTCGGCCCGGATGCCTTCGTACCCGTGCGGGATCCTGACGTTCCTGACCTTGAAGCAGGCGAAGCAGGCGAACGGTGGAAAAACAAGCGCCCCACCGAAGTTGAGGTGGGAGACGTGGTCTTCTTCCTCGACCCGTCCAACGAAACCGTAAGGCCCAGCTCGGTGACCAGCGTCCGACAGGTGCAAGAGCAGTTGACGGGCTACGAGTTTGTCACGGATTCAAAGCTCTACTTCGCGGATCACGTGGGCATCTACTGCGAGGGCAGCAACGGTCAGCGGCTCTTTCCGAGCTTCTTGATGCTCGCTGCCTTCGTGCTGTACTTCTGAAGGTGCTGCCCGCACTTAGTGAGATCACCCGCAGGTATGCGGCGTGTTGTAATATAGGGGCCTTAATGAGTACCAATACTATTTTGGGCGCTTCCTCATTAGAACTCTAGTATCATGGGAACCCCAAAACCCTCTTCTCATCATTGAGGCCCCTGTATCGTACCTTTCCAAGACTCCGGGGATCCCTGGGGGCGCAGATTCCGACGCGAAAGCTGGGGACTGGTTGCAGGTTGCTGGTGCTGAGAGCGAATGGCTCTTTGAAGCGTTGTGGCAGCTCGACTTGGTCTTGGCTCAAGTTGGGAGAAGTATAGCTGCAACGGTGCCAAGGGGCTGAGGGGCTGAGGACGTGATTTGCCTACGGTTCCTAGACAGATTTGGGCTACAAAAAGTGTTCTGCAGTGTTTTGGGTTTGATAGGGCCCCCATATTCAGCAACGCCGGCTGGTGGCTCAAGAAGAAGTCGCGTGCCGCGGCGTTAGTTAGCTGGCCACGAAGCTGCAGTTCAGGCTTCTGGGCTTAGGAGGTTTCAACGTGTTTGGCTGCCTAGTCAGTGTTTCCTGATCGCCACCAGCTTGCTACGAGTTACACCGTCTTTCATCCAAGGAGACCAATCTCAAAAGAGGGAGAATGCAGCAAATGCAGTGCAAATGCACTAGCAGCTGCTCTGGGGAGTAGCAGGAGGGAAGGAAGGGGATGGCAGCAAGATAAGCAGAGTCTAACGGCTCCCTAAACTTGCCCTAAACCCCCGAACCCCGAAAATGAAACCTCGAAATGCTGCAATGCCGGCTCGCTCCCGTTTAGAACCCTTCAACCCTCAATGAGCCCTAAGGAGGCGCGGTAACACTCTTTGAAGCTCCCTATTTAAGCCCCCACACAGCAAAGCCGGAATTCCCCCAAACCTTTCACCTCAAGCCACCACACAAATCTTGCTTGACGCGAGTTATCAGAGCAGCAGCACGCAAAGTTCGCACGAGCTAGATGGTCGCAATAGCCACTCGCACACGATGCAAGGTATCTTGGCGGGCTTTGTGTTGTTGCTGACAATCCCATCACCCTGATTCTTTACCCACCAAATGCCCACCGACATCCTGACCTGAGAACTGAACCCTAAAGCCCAAAAGCCATGCATGCCAGGTTCACAGTGGGAGATTCAAGTTGGCCTTCGATGTCAGCGCCGGAACAAAAGAAACGCGCATGAGCAGGAAAAGTGGGCCAAACACGGCAAAACTCCTAAATCCTACGCCCTGTGGACAGCCTGGCGCAACTCTGAAAGCAATTTGGGCATGTTGTTTGACGCATGGACACCTCACCATAGGTAAGCGACTGCCGAGGCTCAGGAAACCTGCAAGATTCCGCAAGACAACGCTCTTCACACTGGTTTACACAGTGGTCCTCGCAGGCTCCTCATAGTCATTCTTAGTGGACCTGCTGCCAATGATTCGCAACCTAACCTCCAGCCGCTCCGCAATGCAAAGAACCCTTCAACATGTAGAGACCCTAAACACTAAACCCTCAACCCGAAACAAACCCTGCAAAACCTGTGTGAGCTTCAAAATACTACAAGGGGAGCTGGCCTTTGCTACAGTGCAGCCTCTTCACCGGCCATGGCGTTGTCCCGGCTGCTGGACCTGGACGACGCTTTCTTTGAAGTACGATACGATTGGTAGTAATTCTTCTTGCAGATGCCAGTATGCTAGTAAACTAGTACATTGGTACACTGGTATACTGGCATGCTAGTATACAAGTATACGAGTATACGAGTATACTAGTATGACTATTTTTGTCATACTAATATATGATTATGGCACTTGGAGTGTTTGGGGCTTTAGCTTCGGCTCCCAGAGGTGTTGCTCAAAGTGTGCCGGGCATCAGGGCACCTCCCTAGCGCAGCTGATTTCAAAGAATAAAAAGGCAAATCAGCAAAAAAGTGCTGAGGGTTTAGGATTTAGGGTATGGGGTTAGGGGCTTGGGGAGCAAGTGTTTTTTTCAATTGTTGTCGCGTCGGCATGTTGAGTGGCCAGGTCTTCTTGACGCGGCAGGCGCAGTCCCTGTCGCTGGGATGGCTGGAGGTCCTCGTTTACCCAGGCAGAGTCGAGGGACAAATCTCAGCTTGGAGGTTTATAGGTTTATAGTTGCTAGAAGAAGGCCTATATCTAAGGCTGAGGGCTGCAAGATGACTCATTACATCCAACTCGCAAGAAAATCTTGCTTTTGGGTGTAGGGGGCATGGTGATGAGATGGCACTTTGGGGTTCAGGGCGTCAGAAGCCCTCTAAACCCCCACACTGGAAACCCTGAACCCTGAACCTTAAACCCCAAACCCTAAACCCTAAACCCTAAATCCTAAACCCTAAACCCCATGAGACAGGCTCCCTGGCCTTCAGCTGGGAGGGGGTCGGCATCTCCCTTACGCTGTCCGCGCTTCTCTACGGCTTCCAGCCGCTGCGGATGGTCCTGTGGCCCAGCAGCCCTCATGGTTCAGGGGTTTCGAGGCTCTTGCGAGAGAGGCCTACATGGTAGCCAAGCAGTATCCCCGCTTTTTGTCCTGTAGAACCATGAGATGAGCCACCCTTCGGGAAGCATTTCTACTATCAATTAAAACAAGTGGGGACATCAGGGGTGCTTCTTCGGCGTTGAAAGGATGCTGCCCAGGTTTGCTCTGTGCTACGGCCAGCTGCTGAACCGCATTCTGAAACTGGTCTTTCAGCGGCAGAGACCAATACCTCCGGAGGACGCCGCGCAGCAGCATGGAGATCGGGCCAAAGTGAAGTTCTGCACGAATACTTCTACAGCGTTCCCAAATACTTGAGGCTCCCGAAAATTTGAACTAGAAGGAAGGAACGGCCAACCAAACAGCGCAAAGCAAATCGAGCCCGGACCTTCCGTTGTTTTAAGAATTCAGTCTCTGCTGCCAGGTCAAGCGAATCTTCCGCACCATCATTTTGACGGATGCCCACGCGGCAGCTTGGCTATGGACTTGTTGGGGTTGGAGGATGAAAAGGCTTCCCTAAACCCTAAACCCCAAACCCCAAACCCTAAACCCGAAACCCTGAACCCTAAACCCTAAACCCTGAACCCTGAACCCTGTGAACCCTACTTGGTGGGCCCCGTCACCTTTGCAGGCAGTGGGCCATCGCGGGCCTATGCTTCGAGTGACCATGGAATGTGGACCCTAAAAAACCAGACTCCAAACCCTAGGCCCAAACCCTAAACCCTCCCAAAAAAAAGAGTTCCAGAGTTTTTCACTTGCAAGGACGGTGCATCCTTTCCATCGGGTGACACGATGGCCGGGAGCGTGACAGGCGCGCAATCGGGCCTCCGTGACCAGCCCACCTAAGCCACAAAGCCGCCCACACCCCCCCCCCCCCCACATATCCATGAGCCCAAAACACGGGACATCATCGCCCTTGCTGCCTTTTGCTGGGTGACTCCTGATCTGATGCGGAGGGAGCCTTTGCCCTGAGAGGAAAAGCCACCGAAGCGCTGAAGCTTTCAGGACAATAATGCCATATAATGCCCATCTTTCTCTCTGCGATCTCAAAAGCACACAAAATTTGGACACCAGTGCTCAAATGCCCACATATTCGGAATGAGCCCAGTTCGAGTACGTCAAACCAAAGAAGTGTGGGCAAAGTAGACCATTCCGTACAGCTGTGTGTCACTTGTTGAAGCTGATGCGAATTCACTGACTTGACGCTTTTCAAATGCATTTCAATCACACACACAATCCAAAAAAGAGTAGTCTGCAGAGCTTCTAAAGCGTACCCTAAACTATGATATTCCCCACGACGCAAAATTCAGCAACATTGAATATGGACCACAAACCAGAAGGTCTTGCCTTTGCTCCCAGGCGCTTCGCTTGCGCTTGCTGGCTGTGGGACGGGTTGGTGGTTCTTGGGCCTCTATGCGGCCCGGACCAGAGATGCCCTAAACCCTATAGGGTTTAGGGTTTAGGGTTTAGGTTGACCCTATAATCCCCATTGCCCGCTTGCTGCCGGGGTCGGCGGATTTGTTAGCGGGTGTGAGGCCTTATTGGTGCAGTTATGATTGGGTTATAAGTACCAAGTAGGTGAAACAGTGCGACCTTTCTTCGGTTTGACGTCAACGTGAACCCTGCTCTGCAAAAGACGAATCCTCAAAAAAAGATGTACAAAGCCCACAAAGGGTTTAGGGTTTAGGGTGTAGGCACTCTCAGATGACTCCAAGGCACTTGAGAGAATGAATGGGCGGGCCTCGCATGCACAGGGAGTGCACCACTCATCACGCCAGGCATGGAAGTTTTTTTGGGAAACGATGGCAAACATCGGCAAGAACCCACACCTGCCAGGGATCAATGCGACTTCATGCACGCCGTGCCACGCCAACACTTGTCACTCCCCATATTTTCCTCAGGAAGCTTCTTCAGCATGATGTCAAAAACCAAAACCGTACAAATCCAAGGGAGTTAAACATGACAAAAAGGGAGTCTTTTGGTTGGGTTCTTGGGGCACTCGTCACTGACGCAGCCAGGGGAGTTTCTGTCTGACCAAGATTTCGCCATTCTTCTGGCAGGGTAGTGAGAGTAATTAGGGCAATTAGGGAAATTCGGGAAATGAGGGTAACAAGGGTACTTAGGGGAGTTAGGCTAGCTAGGGTACAGGGATGAGGGACCATCGGCACCTCAGGGTTTTGAAGCCTGGGGGAGACTAGCCCAGCTCTTGAAAGGCTCGCTATCGCTCGCATCTTGAGCATGTCGCAGGCGTCTCGCCCGGTTGATTGCCACCTATATTCTCTGCAATATTTCTTGTAAACTGCCCAAAATACATCCAGTCTACGGAGGCCCTTAAACCCCCATTATGCCATGCAAATCTAAAGCTTCGCCCCCCAATCAGCACATGAGACGCAGAGCCGCCCAGGTGGGCTTTGGTCGTGTGCAACCTGGTGAGCACGGTGATGAAAAACACGACATCAGACGGCGTTCACGAAGCCAAAGGGTCAGTTCTTAAAACTATGGCCCTCAATTCGGGGCCGCCTTATAGCAAGTACCTGAAAGGGATCCTAATTTAGAGAAGTTACCCTCTTGTGAGTGTCATTCACAACAGTAGCAGTACATCAGAACATCTGCACCTCTATTGGCAAATGCCCTGTTGGAAAAGACGAATTTCAACTGCTTGAAGCGTCTTGTCCAGTTGTCGAGCCATTGAACGTTTAGTTGCGATTGTGACATAGGGAGGATCGGAGTCGATCATGTTCATCTTCAGCTCTGTTATTGGGTTCAGTGGGGGTCTTGGGTTTAAGGTTTAGGGCATTATCACATGATACAAGACAGCCAAGCGGCAAACAAATCCACAACTCTTCGCCTGAAACCCTGATTCCTGACAATGCTCCCTCCATTCACCGACTTGTTGCTGTTGCTTGCTTTACATTCTTCAGACCTCGGAACGCAGGACTGCCAAGCTACCTGAAGCCCCTAAACCCTGAGCCCCAAAACTCGAAACCTACATTTTGGGGGAGCCTAACTCTGAAGCTAGGTAGGTCCTTGGGATGTTCTAGATCTCCCTGATTAGGTTTCAAGAGGATTACAACAACGAATATGTTTTCAGAGGGTTAGGGCCCTCCGACTGGAAAGCCCGAGGTACTTCTTGGCGCACCACTGGCTGGATGTGATTGCAGGATATGCGGAGGGCTGCGCCGTATCACTTCTGGCTGCAAAGGCCAGGGGGTGCTACGATGCCCCTGAGCCTTAAACCCAAAGCCGTAAACCCTAAACCCCAAAACCCTAAACCTGAAACCGGTAAGCCCTAAACCCCTCAACCCTAAGATCCCAAACCCCTAGACCCTAAGCCCTGAAGCCAGTATGGTTTTCAGGGATGAGGGCTTAGGGGCTATGGGCTTGAAAAAGCGAGAACATGGTTCAGGAGCTATATGCTTGAGGGCTCTGTTTTCAATCTGAGCCGTTAACGAAGCACGATTCGTTCGGATGATCTCACCAGCCAAAACATCAGAAATGCAGCTTACCTGATGATGGTGATGGCTGGTGATGGTCTCGGACACATGTGTTGAAGCTGACTGGATGTTCCCTACACCCTACACCCTAAACCCTAAACCCTAAACCCTAAACCCTAACCCCTAAACTTTCCTTCTTTGCGCCGAGAGGTCATCCGCATGCACGAGTCCTTCGATGTACGTCAGCTCATTGGGCTGCTCGTGGCGAGTGTGGGCAGCTCTGCCTCAATGGGTCTTGCGCTTGTTTTCAAAAGAAGGGACTAGGAACCATGTAAAGGAGATGCAAGACGTCCATGACGTCCATCAAAAAGCATTTCCCACGATCTGCAAAAATCGGAGTGTGCCTGAGTTCTTTTGAAAAATTGGGGGTCCGAGTTGCGCAATGACCTGACGTAGCCTTTCAGAACATTGCCGACAAGCCTTCTGTAGGACGAGGGTCAAAGCACCTAACAAACGGCAAAGCCCTAAACCCTAAACCCTAAGCCCTAAACCCTAAACCCTAAACCCTAAACCCCAAACCCTAAACCCCAAACCCTAAACCCTAAACCCCAGGCTTCGGCATGGCCATGAAGCTCACGAAGCGCATCTACAGCGGTCCAGCAAAATCAAGCACTGGGGCCCAGAAGGGCTTCATGGGTTTAGGGTTTAGGGTCTTGGGGTTTAGGGTTTGGGGTTTAGGGTTTGGGGTTTAGGGTTTAGGGTTTAGGGTTTGGGGTTTGGGGTTTGGGGGTTAGGGTTTAGGGAACCCTAAGCCTTCAATCCGGGTCCCTGAAGAGGAAGTTGGGTGGGACTTCAGGCCTTTGGCTGTACATCGCATGTCCCACTCCTGCACCGGCCCTACCTCACAGCCAGGAAAAAGATGCTTCCGAGGTATTTTGAGGTTGGGACGACTGCCGCAACCGGTCCAGAAAACTGAAACCTCAATGCAAAGCTGAGAGACCCAAGCTCCTTTGCCTTGAGAGGCCTGAACCATGGAGGAATTAGGGTCCCTTTTTTTGGTACCCTAAATAGGAGGGGCCGCCTTATAATGAGGACCCCAAAAGGGACCACATTTGAGAGAAGTGACCATATGTAGAGATGGGTCCCATTTCGGCCCCTCAACCCCTGCTAAGCCTTAATCTCGAAGCGAAACCGACCTCCCCTTGCCCTGAACCCGAAACCCGAAACCCTAAACCCTAAGCCCTAAACCCTAAACCCTACGCCCTAAACCCGAAACCCTAAACCCTAAACCCTCCCCTGTGAGGCCACGTTCTTCTGCTTCTCGTTGGACTCGGACTCCTCTTTGTAGCGCCCACAATCTGAGGGCTCTGGGTTTAGGGTTTAGGGTTTAGTGTTTAAAGTTTAGGGTTTAGGGTTTCGGGTTTGAGGTGTAGGGTTTAGGGTTTATGGTTCCGAGTTTAGGGTTTCGGCCTAAGCTGTTAGGGGTGAGTGTTCATAGGGTTCCTTCTTATTACTGGTGAGTGTAGAAATATGGACACTTAGGGCTCGTGAGATCTGCAGACATTGCTTGCAAAACGAGTGGAATCCGCTTCTTTTTGCAAGCCAGCAATTCATCCAGCACAAGGCATGTATGCACGACCAACCCCACTCTACATGGGTACTTATAACATCAGTTTTAAGTCAACTTGTAACCTGCTTAGGGGACTGACGGGGCTTATAAGTACCGTGAGAAATGGGGTTGTGGGAGCCCATGAACCTCCAAGTAAGCCATAGCTCCATTGGTGCCTGGGCCGTTTTTGTGCTACAGTGCGAAGACTGGTTGGATGCAACTGCTGTAATTCGGGCTCAGACCCAAACAACGCCTAAGTGCGTTTACCCTGAGGGCCACTGTTGCCTGAAAAGTCTCTACCGCAAGCGAATTACACAGGAAGTTTGAGGCAAAGTATGCACGAGGCACATGGGCCCCTAGAGAAAGTCTGTTATGTTTCAAGCCTCAAGAAATGGACGACAGATGAAGGCAGCAAGGGCGCATCCTGAAGCCTTGAACTCTAACCCCTAATTTTGGGTTTAGGGTTTAGGGTTTATAGGGTTTAGGGTTTAGGATTTAGGGCGTAGGGTAGGGTTTATTCCACAGCGCTCACCATGGAATACTCCCACATGACCTGCGCCTCCTCGGCGGATGTTGCGCCCGCTGCCCCCTGGTCTCCGTTTCAATTCTGTAAGACTCGGGATTCCTTGTTGCAGGCTTTACCTGCTAAACCCTTTCCATACTAATGAGTACGGATATGGAGAATTATTACGAATTCCTGGGGGCGAATGCATTTTAACGCGTGCGATGGCGTTTGGTCGCTCCCGATCGCGAATGAACGCGGATGCCAGGCCGAACGCCTCCGAACGCCTCGCGGACGCCGCGCGAACGCCGCGCGAATGCCGCGCGAACGCCTCTCACTGTCCGAATGCTCCCGAACGCTCCTGAACATTTTCGCGTGGCTGTGATAATATTCAACTTGCCTAAAGAATTCGCACGAATTCTACAGAAACGGAATCATTACCACGAAATAGGTTTAGCAGGTAGGGTTTCGGGTTTAGGGTTTAGGGTTTTGGATTGAGGGTGGGGCTCATGCATGAGTTCTCATGAGTCCTCGTTGTGGGTTCGTGTATGGTTTTTTGCGAGTCCTTGTTATGGTTCCTTAGGGTTTCATACATGTAGCTCTGCGATGGGTCCAGTTTGTGGGTTTTTTGTGTGTATGCTTTCTTGCCCAGGCACCCCGCTCCATGCGTTCGCAGCGGATTTGCAGCATGCGCCACCGCAAGGCCCCTGCCCCTTTTGGCTGGGGTGCAACCTGCCCGTAAAACCCTGAGCCCCATATATAACCCTCAAACCCTAAACTTAGGCCCTAAACGCCCTAAACACCCTAAACTCTAAAGAACAAAATCAGACAGGCGGCGGTGCAAAGAAGAATGTGATGTGTTACGTGTGCCACAGGCCATGGACCGCCCCGTGACCTGACCGCCCAGATCCTGGGCAGGAGGCCGGGGGGCGTCTTCGGGCGTCTTGCTTCTGTGCAAGAGCATCGCCTCTTCCCTGGACCCCAATCACCCCTCAATGCCTTACAAAAAGAAGCCCTTGGGTTTAGGGTTTAAAGGGTTGAGCTGGCCACGTTCAGGCATCGCCCATTGCACGCAGCGATGTGAGACGCTGTGCTCAGGTTGACGCCAAGATGGGAGGTCCCCATACTGCGAGCAGTTGACGTCCACGCCACTGATCGCTAAGAAGCTGGTCAGAACATTGTGGCATGGTAGTAGGGTACAGGGTTGAGAGATTGAGAGATTAGGGGTGGTGTCCTTGTGTGTATGGGCAAAGCAGCAATGATCTGATCTGTACTAGTCACGCACTAGCCGCTGTTCAGTGCAGTGGCGCCTAAACTCTAAATCCTAAATCCTAAACAACCCTAAACCGCTGAGGACGAGGCAGCAGCTGCAACAAGTCAGATGAGGTTTTAGATGGAGGCCCGGGAGTCTGCGGGCGATGCTTTTCCCATTCAACCAGTCCGACTAAAGCAAGAGTTATCTTAGATCAGGTTAGATCTGCAACCCGTCCGCCCCACCCCCCGGAAAACAATTGGGAATGGTTGGGAAGTTGACAGAATCCTGGTGTGGGGGTTGGGGTGGGGATGTGGCTTTCCTTCTTGAGTGGGGGCTCAGCGACTCGGAGCCCGGTCAGGCCTGCGGCAGCTGCACCGTCGACGCATGATCCCCCCCACTTAGCCCCCATGCGCCCGCTGCGCGGCGGCGCGGTGCGGCGCTTGGAGGTCTCTGTGGCTTGCTCCCCCCCCCTCGAGTAGAGCATCCGACTGCATGGGTCATGCAGCTTCTTCTTTTGGAGGCCACAAACGACATCCTGAGGGCAGAAGTGCCTTCGTTCTTCACGATGCAAGGTTGGTGCCAAACGCTCAGGTTCATGTTCCGGGCTCCCAGGAGCCCCTGCATGGAGGGCCCTTGCCATGTGAGGCTTTTGGAGCCTTCTGTGGAAGGAGCACGCCGGCCATGCGCTGGAGCCCTCGGGTTAAAGGAGGCCCTGAGCCCTGGCCGACTTAGCCGACTTAGCCGACTTAGCCGACTTAGCCGACTTAGCCTCGAGCTGAAACTTCGACATGAGATGACCTTTACAGGGCCACCTCCCAGCACCCCGATTCGCCAAGCCGATGCAGACGTCGGGTTGATCCAGTCTTGGGTGTGCTGTCGCCAGTGGGGCGAGGCGAGAGGCCGTGCAGATGCGTTAAGTTTTTTTGCCTCGAGTGATGCCAGAGTCCCCCCAAAAACGCACACGAATAAGGGCCCATCCACCACTTCGCAACTCTGCTGCGCAGTCCGTTCCAGAAGCTCTCTCATTCATGGGGACTCGCTGAAGTTCTTCGGGAGCTCGGGGATTCTTAAGGTGCAAGGCTTCGATTGCGAGTTGAGTGCCTTGAGTGCCTCCTTTGTCAAGCTTCAGCCGCCTCGCGCAGCTCCCCTGAAACGGCGTTTCCGTGAGTAGGCACACAGGCGGAGGCAAAGGGCACGTCCCCCTCAGTGCTGTCCCGAATTGTTCCGAGCCTCTTGGCCTCGAGCCGAGCCGTGTGTGGCGCAACCTGGTGCGCTTGCCAACTTGGAGATGTGTCACAAAAGAACCCTGCAATCCTGTGAGGGTTAACGTCCCCAAAATGGCACCCTGCCTAGGGCAACCTCGCGTGGGCCTTTTGTTTTAAGCCCTGCGGACCTGAGACGTCGTCCAGGCATTAAGCAGACACGACGCATGGAGATCCTTCCTGGCTTCTGGCGGTTCTGCTGCCCCCGTCCGAGTTTGAGTTGATAAAGGGCCCCTGTGAGTGTGTTGGAGTGCTAGGGGGCCCCCACGGCTTTGCCGGCTGCGCCCCCTTTATCCGACCCTTTGTGAACACGAGCCC
Source organism: Symbiodinium natans (assembly GCA_905221605.1). Classification (NCBI taxonomy): domain Eukaryota; class Dinophyceae; order Suessiales; family Symbiodiniaceae; genus Symbiodinium; species Symbiodinium natans. The sequence goes on along the minus strand of CAJNDS010002500.1, from coordinate 359,834 downwards.
TGTGATCCCACCGAAGACAGGTGAGGACAAGGTGGATGCACCTCTTTCTCAGAACGGTGGCTCGCCAATATTGAGGCTTGTTCCCAGCCCACAATCACAAGTGTACGGGCCGTGTTGTTGCCCCTGACGAAGATGGCTGTTCGGTCCCCCTTCAAAAAAACTCAGCAAGGTGTGAAAGTCCAGTTCCCTGCGTCAGCTCACTGCCTAGCGCGTGCGTGAGCACTGCAGCGCGCCGCAGCGTGCCAGTGGTGCGGAAGCTTCAGCCTGTGACTTTGTGTGGCGTGGCTGCCCTTTGCCCGCGCTGCCTCCCAATCCTCCGCCCGAAAGTTTTGGCGACCACGAAGCCCAAGCATGAAGTCCAGACCGCAGCACCGCAGCGGCAGAGGGCCTGGGGCAGGAGGCAAAGTTCAGTGATGTTTCGTGGGTTTTCTGAGATGTGTCCTGGATGCTTTTCTTGGGAGCGGCCGGAGCCAGCCTGAGACCTTGCCACCTGCATTGATCCTCTGAGGGGGTCGCAGCGCTTATGCCCAGGTGCCAAATCCCAAAACACTGCTCAAAACTTCAGAGCTGTGCAAGCTGCACAAGCTGCGCCAGCCTTACATGTGACCTCTCACGCTGCTTCTCTCGCCCAATCTTCCGGTTGCGTTCGGACACGAACGAGTGTTTGCCCAAGCTGATGCCTCTCGTCATTGGCGTGGTCGCGCCGTCGGATGATGTCCGCAGCAGCCAGCCTCATGCCGATGTAAATGCAAAGCCGCTGCCCTCACTACCCCACTCCCCTCAACCTGCAAGTTGCTTCTGATTGGCGAGTTGTGTTGGCCCGAGGCCTGCCACTATCAGGCACTGGCTGCCGCGTGTCGGAGTGCGCCCGTGCTTTGTTCGGGCTTTGCTTCCGCTCTGCACATTCCGCTATGCACATGATAGCAGCACCCATGGAGGCTCCCAATGCAGCGTGCTGCGACGTCACCACACCAACAGACACAGTCTCAGTTTCAGGCTCCGCCTACATCGCGCAGAGATCCCGGCGATTCACTGAGTTTGAGCGGATGAAGGGCCCCTGTGAGTGTGTTGGAGTAGGGGGCCCCCACGGCTTTGCCGGCTGCGCCCCCTTTATCCGACCCTTTGTGAACACGAGCCCTGTGATCCCACCGAAGACAGGTGAGGACAAGGTGGATGCACCTCTTTCTCAGAACGGTGGCTCGCCAATATTGAGGCTTGTTCCCAGCCCACAATCACAAGTGTACGGGCCGTGTTGTTGCCCCTGACGAAGATGGCTGTTCGGTCCCCCTTCAAAAAAACTCAGCAAGGTGTGAAAGTCCAGTTCCCTGCGTCAGCTCACTGCTTAGGGCGTGCGTGAGCACTGCAGCGCGCCGCAGCGTGCCAGTGGTGCGGAAGCTTCAGCCTGTGACTTTGTGTGGCGTGGCTGCCCTTTGCCCGCGCTGCCTCCCAATCCTCCGCCCGAAAGTTTTGGCGACCACGAAGCCCAAGCACGTCCAGACCTCCGCCGTCTGCACGGCCGCAGCGCCGCAGCGGCAGGTGGCCCGGAGCACACGGCGAAGTTCAGTGATGTTCCGTGGGTTTTCTGAGATGGGTGTGTCCTGGATGCTTTTCTTGGGAGCGGTCGGAGCCAGCCTGAGACCTTGCCACCTGCATTGATCCTCTGAAGGGGTCGCAGCGCTTATGCCCAGGTGCCAAATCCCAAAACACTGCTCAAAACTTCAGAGCTGTGCAAGCTGCACAAGCTGCGCCAGCCTTACATGTGACCTCTCACGCTGCTTCTCTCGCCCAATCTTCCGGTTGCGTTCGGACACGAACGAGTGTTTGCCCAAGCTGATGCCTCTGGTCATTGGCGTGGTCGCCAGCCAGCCTCATGCCGATGTAAATGCGAAGCCACTGCCCTCACTACCCCAATCCCCTCAACCTGCAAGTTGCTTCTGATTGGCGAGTTGTGTTGGCCCGAGGCCTGCCACTATCAGGCACTGGCTGCCGCGTGCTTTCTTCTGGGTTCATTTCCCATATTCACGTGATGACAGCACCTTGTGCAGGTGCCATGGAGGCTCCCCATTCGGCGTGCTGCGACGTCACCACGCCAAAGCGCAGGCAGCCCCCAGCGCGTGCAATGTCTGGAAATTGAGCTTGCCTTCTGAGTCGGATCTTTCCTCCAAAGCACATGTCGCATGGAGATCCTCCCTGGCTTCCGGCAACTCTGCTCTGTCCGAGTTTGAGCGCTTAAAGAGAGAGTGTGTTGGAGTGCTATAGGGCTGCTAGGGGATCTCCATGGCTTCGCCAGCTCCACCTTCATCCGGCCTTTCGCCACCGTTTTGCGGAAGCGGGGTCAGCATGTTGCCTGACTCGCTCCTCCCCTCCTTAAACCGACTTGCGCGCTTAGTTCCTTTGGTGTTGTGAGCCCCGATGAGGCCCCCCAAATGGAGTTGGCTGCCGAACCTGTAGGGCTCCTCCTGCTCCTTCTGCACGGGCTGTGGCTCAGGTCCCTGAGGTCCCTGCCCTTGCCCTGCGAGCCCTGTGTCGCTTAAGCCAGCGCTGCGCTACTCTGCACGCCCTCTCCTTCAAGCTCGCGTCTTTCGCGTCTTTTCCAGCGGGGCCTCCAAAGCTTCTTCTGCGGGAGATGGGGAGGTGCGGCCTCGCATGTCTGCAAGATCAGCAAGGCTCCTCGAAGATTGTTGCTCTGGTCGCTGTCGCATGCAACGCACGTACCTTCCACAGGCCCGTCTGCGCACTTGAAGCCTTGCTATGAGCACTCTTTCTTATTCCAGCGTCGTCAAAGCAGTGCGAGGGCCAAGCGCGCAGGTACTTCAAATCGTGGGTTTTGGAGTGGGTTCCTGCCAGGGTCAAAGGCTCCACTGAGCTTCAAAGGCTCGATATGCTGAAAACCGTCTCTCCAGCAGCCATGCATTCAACAAACCTGAGGCTCATTATTGTTTTTGAAGGTGGGACACAGCGACGCTGTGCGGTGCGCAGGTGGAAATCCGTGGCCAAGCCAATCCAAGCCGGCAGCACTCCAGCGACGTGAGCACTTGAGCTGAAGATGCCTCGCAAGGCGTGGGGTGCCCTTTGGGCCCCCAGGCCAAGATGGCCCGTCCCAGCAGCCACGGCGTGGCAGGCAACCTCCACGGCCGAACGTTACGCTCATGTGTTGCAGGTCAGTGTGGAGCCATTGCCATAGCAAGCCAAAGAGGCAACACTGGCTTCTACTTTTTGGATACCCTCTCCAAGCCCTACCCAGGCCCTCGCACACGCCACCCCTGAAAATAGACGGCTTGGCACCCCTGTATTGGCGAGTGTGCGCACAGAGACAACAGGACGCAATTGCAGCCCATGAGTTGCCAAATTTACACTGCTCCCACGGCGTGCGTCTCGTCGCCTTCCGTGGTAGCAGATCCTTCAGCAGTCACCCGTCGCACTGCTTTGCTCAGCTCCGGCTGCGTCAGTGTCAGTGGTCAGCCATGACATCATAACATTGTCACGGCTTCCAATGCCCAAAATCTTATTCGCAACGCTCGGGCAATGCCCGTCTTCCGCGGCCGAAGGCTCGCCACAGGGCCTGGGCCTGATCCTCGAGCTGTGAAGCCTCTGACAGCAACAAGTTATGTGTGTGCCTTCTGTCGGTGGCTATGTAGGGCGGCCATGGCACCTGTGCACAAGGAGGGGCAGTGTTTCCATGATGGCCGCGCCGTGACCCCTCGTGTTGTGCTGTCTGGGTGCTCACCTTGCCGGGCAAATGATCTCAACACCTGAACAGATCGTGCTTATGCTGGGGAAACCCGAATAATTTGAAGGTGAAAGGAATCGGAATCAGCTTTTGCATGGGTTGCCGCAGCTGTTGCGACTGTTGCAGACACGCAGAGCAGGTGCAGGGGAAAGGAAGCGCCCAGAATTGTCCGGACTCTGCAAGATTCCCCGGTCTGGATGGACCCCTTGTCAAGCGAATTTCCAGGAGATGATCTGGGAGGGGGCGGGGTTTGTGAGTGCTTGTGTGTCCGTGTTGCGCTGGCTGTTCCGCAGCTGACTAGCAGAGTTCCTCTCCATCAATCCGAGAGCTTCGTGTATCACCTCGCATGTCTACCCCAAATTCAGAGTGTGGTCCCGCTGGGCCCCGGACAAGATGGCCCGTCCCAGCAGGCAACCTCCATGTCCGAACGTTACGCTCATGTGTTGCAGGTCAGTGTGGAGCCATTGCCATAGCAAGCCAAAGAGGCAACACTGGCTTCTACTTGTTGGATACCCTCTCCAAGCCCTACCCAGGCCCTCGCACACGCCACCCCTGAAAATAGACGGCTTGGCACCCCTGTATTGGCGAGTGTGCGCACAGAGACAACAGGACGCAATTGCAGCCCATGAGTTGCCAAATTTACACTGCTCCCACGGCGTGCGTCTCGTCGCCTTCCGTGGTAGCAGATCCTTCAGCACGGGCTCTGAAGTCACCTGTCACACTGCTTTGCTCAGCTCCGGCTGCATCAGGGGGTCAGCCATGACCTGTCATGGCTTCCAAGGCTCCAGATTGCAACAAAGCTCAGGCAGTGCCCGTTCTCCGTAGCCGACGCGCCGACCTAGGCCTGATCCTGGAGCTGTGCATGAAGCCTCTCACAACCAGCGTCTATGACAGTCTATGACACCTTTCAGAGTGCAAGGCAGTGTCTCTATGAGCCTTCGTGTGCTTTGTTGCTGAGCAGTTGAAGATGACTTGGCGAGGGCTGTCTCTGAGCGCTTCTCCTGTGCTTTCATCTTTCATCCTCCTTCTTGGTTTTGCCCGACCCCCCGTGCATGATCTCAACCTTATAGGGCTCTGTTCGGGTTCCTTCCGATGCCCGTGCGCACGGCCAAAACACGTCACCGAGCCAAGTCGTGTGTTCAAACCAAAGTTATGCCGCTATGCCCTGAATCCTGAGACCCTAAGAGCCTGACCGTCTGACAGTCTGCGCTACACACGGCAGCTTCGACCAATTCGCCCAAGAGTTCTTTGCCAGGCTTTGCCGAGTTCGATAGGCAAGGGCAGCTGGCACCAAGTCTTGGCTGTCTCGGCCAGTGTGATGCTAGAGCACGTCATGCGACTCGCGGGGGGATGCGGGGCAGGGACTCCGAGTTCCAGTTGAGGGCTCCAAGGAGCCTGCGATCTCCCAGTAATTATGTTTGGTATGCCTTGACCTCGGCAGTGCAGATGCAGCGCCGGGGAAGGTCCGGGACGTGCAGCAAAGTGATGACGACTGGGTGTCTTCTCGGTTCTTCGAGGGCTTTCAAGCTCATGGGAGCGGGCCTGAGACCTTGCCACCTGCAGTGATGTTGCTGAGGGGTCACAGCGCCTGTGCACGGGGTGCTACAGCTTCAATTGCCAAAACTTCTCAGCCGTGCGAAATGCGCCAGCCTTGCGTGGGCAGCATGCGCGCTGGCTGCCGATCCACGACCTCCCCCACCCCCGCTGCCCTCGCGCGTGCTCGGAGTGAGGTGGAGAGTTTCGAGAGTTTCTGCCTCTCCAGGTTGGCGCATTTGCGCCTTCGACTATGATGCCCGCAGCCAGCCTGTGAACGCGAAGCCACTGCCCCGATATCCCCCTCAGCCCACGAGTTGCTTCTGATCGGCGAGGCCCCGGGGCCCCAAGTCTGCCACTATCAGGAGCTGGCTGCCGCGCCTTGGGGGTGCGCCCGGGCTTTCTTAAGGAGGTACCCCTCAGCAGCAGTCTAGAGAGAGTGCCCCGGGTGTACTTACATAGTCCACCTGCCTCCTCCTTCATCAACGCCTTGGCATCTTTGGGGGGACAGCAGGGGTTTTCAGCTCATCAGGGATTTTCAGCTCCTTGAAGCCTTGAAGGCCTCCATAGGGGGGGAACCCTGAAACCTAAACCCTAATCGGATGTTGAGTAATCAGGCAACGTCCTTGGCAACTATAGCTCAAGGAATTGTAGCCTTTTGGGGTACATAAAGGGTATCCCCCGTGTAGGTGCCTGTACAGCAACTACAGCTACAGCAGAGTCTTCCCTCTAAGCCTCTCCTCACCTTGCATCCTCTGTGCTGAGGGGATGGTGTGGCGGCCTCCGGCGTGTCGATGCGCGGGGAGATGCCCGCCAGCTATTGCTGTTCCGCTGCCTTAGCGTTTTGTTCGCTGTACCTGCATGGCTCTTGTCACGGAATGCAGGCTCTCCAGAGTCTTGAGTTTTCTTTGCGATCTCCGCTTAGCCTGACTTGACTGTTCCCCGCCGAGTGCCTTGGCGCTGCCGCGTCCACCGGAAGGGCAGGCACTGAAAGTCCATCACTTGATATCCGCCCGGGCCAAAACCTCCCAGCATCGCAAAGACACCCCGAGGCTTTGCCGCAGTGAGCTTTCATGGCAGCTGGCTACAGCACGGCCCGCTGCCGGTGCCAAGCATGCAATCTCATGCAACCTTTGTCCCCGTCCGAGGCGACGTGCTGGCCGGGTTGGCTCAGGTTCCGACTGCAGAACTCCAGGCGGAGCTGGTGTCGATGAGTCCCTTGCGTTTAGCCAGGCTTGAAGCTTAACAAAGGTTTAGGGGCTCTGGGATGAGGCTCTTGCGCTTGGGTCGCAGGAGTTTGGGGATGTTTAGGGTCCTTTCGCATACTCCATGCCTGCTGCCCTGGCAGGAGCCGCCAGACGCAACACGCGCAGGCCAAAGCCTTGCTGCGCACGTGCTGCTCAGCCGTGTCGACTTCGCGCGCCAGAGTCTGGAGCGCCCAGGCCAACCGATCGCAGGGCCGCACAATGCCGGAGGGCTGCGTGCGGACAGCACACTGACAGCACCCTGATGCCACGACCTTCGCTAGCGGCGCATCTTTCCGTTTCTTGCAGCGGTTCTCCAAAACATGCAATGCCAGCAGCTTTGCATGGAAAGAACATCCGTTGGGGCGGGGGGGGGGGTGCCTGAAGGAATGTGGGTCAATGTGGGTCGAACATGGTCTAACATGGCACCTGAGGCTGGGAGTCACCCCTTCCACACCCCTTCCACACCCCTTCCACTCTCTCCACTCTCGTTGTTTGCTGCACCAACACGGATGATGTGTAGGTAGCATAGGTCCCATAGTTTGGGGCAGCAAGTGGCAGGAATGAAGATGCTCCAGTGATTTGTCTGACGTGTGCATGTGCCCTGTTGCAAGAGCGACAAAGGGCCTCGGCTAGGACGAAGCTCACGGTGCTTTTGCGAAGCTTTGCAGCTCTGCAGCACTAGCTGCTACCCGCTGCTTCCAACGTATGCTACTCAAAGCAGCTCCAGAAAGTGCCTTGTGAGGATGGGCGCTTGATTCGTGACGAAGAGGAAGCCTACTTAACAGAGGCTGAGACCCACATGAAGCCCTGATCATGGTCACAAGGATCCTCCTCCGACTCTAGCAGCATCGGCGATGGGTTGCCCATGTTCTTCCTTCGGCAGCCTCCTCTCGAGGGCCTCCTGTTCGTTGCGACCACAATTTCAAGCCGACTTGAGCTTCGCCCGCCTTGCGAGCACCAAACTGCATCCCCCCCGTCCCTCCTCTCGCCTCCTCCGCATCCACTGGTTGTACGGACTGCCACTTTCGACTGAAGGGCCGCGTTGGCAGCGCCCGTTTCTGCGGTGACTGCCGGGATCGTTCGACCACGGGCGCCTTCTGTGCCGGAGCTCTGGGCAGAGCAGACCGCGTGACCGCGTGACCGCGTGCTGCAAACTCCAACTCCGGGAGCTCATCCTCTTGCCGTGGAGGCTTCGGCGGTCCGGGATGTTTGAGAGAAGCTGAAAAGCTCGAAGCCCTGTAAGATCTTCGTCTGGCTCGAAGCACGTTGAATGATGTCAGCAACGTTGCAAAGGGGGGGAAACAGGCTGAAGGGTTGTTGAGGGCTTTCTGTGGGCCCAGCAGGGCTGCCCTCCCGGTTCTCTCGGTGCAGATTCGCCGCAGTTCTCCTGCACACGGCCCTGAACCCGATTCGCTGCCCTTCTCTTCTGGGGAGAGAGTTATGCTTTCAACTTCGTCGGTGTGAGCCTAAGGAGAACAGATGCAGGCGGCATCGGTTCCGAAATGAAGGGTTTGTGCCAGTTCGGTGACTGCGACGCAGCTCTCCTGCGCAAGTCTCTTGTGAGGAGAGCCAAAGCAAACGGGCTCGAGAAGAGCTGTACGTGTGGTCCATTTCTCATGCTGAGGCCCCAAAACTACCTGGAAGTGAACAAGTCGCTAAAAGTGACTCTACAGCCCTGCACCAAAGAAGTTGCGAAGTGTCCGTTCTTCATCCACAGCCCACCCAGCACCTCCAGTGCTTCGGGAACCCAGTGTACATTTCGGGGATGAACCCGAAACCCCCAGCCCCCCAAAAACCCTAAAACTAGTTTAGCCCAGGACTTTGCAGAGCCGCCCCTCGCTGCGGACTCAGGGATGCTGCGAACGCTGGTTGCTCTCGGCAGTTGGGAACTTAACAGAGCCGCCCCTTAGAGGCCGTGCCGGGACTGCCTTTGGCCTGGCGTCCCTGTGAGGTCTCTCTCTCTCTTGGTCTTGTGGGGGGGGGGGGCCCAGCTTCGCGCAACTAGCACGTTGCGCTCTGTCTCGCTAAGCCTTCAAAGCCTTAGCCGCTCTGGGGCGCGGCACGCAGCTTCGACTCCGGACGGGATGCTTGCGGCTGTTGCGCCCTCCGTTCTGAAGCTTTTCCTTTTGCTCCTTGTCGTGGCCTTCCTCTCAGCCTCCGCTCTGGCCATGTCACGGCAGGAAATGTCGGAAACCTGCACTTTTGTCCGACTCCTGCAAGCTGCGGGGCGGAACTTGCGACAGGAAGGCTTAGTTGTAGAGGCTGCAGGCCCTGCCACATAGCTCCAAGAAACTCCCGCAGCTCGCTCGCCGCCTTGCTCGCAGCCCCTGCCGTGCCCACTCCTCGGGTCTCGGACCGTCGAAGCTCTCGGAGAGAAGCACCGTTGGCCTTGGTCGGCTTCCTCGGCTTTTTCCTCGCTTCGTGTTTGAGGCGCACCCCCGGGAAGCTCAGGCATGAGCAACACCAGCAATGCTTAGCCATGCCGGGCCATCACGAGCCACAAGGCTATCTGAGATATCTCGGGGTGCTTCGCTGCTTGGGGGCTTCTGGGAGCGGCTGGATCGGTTGCAACGGGCTGAAGCCGCAGTGCCGAATCTAGTGTCCGAACGCAGCAGCAGCTCATCAGCACGTGCTTTGGCAAGTTCACTGACATGGCAGCCTGCGGCATTCAAGATGTTTCCAAAGCAGGTGTATGCTTCTACTGTCACCGACCCCAAGAATTCGGTGACGCGACCATGCTGGTCCTCGTTTCTTGAGGAGGCTTGATCCGAAGGAGTGACACCGCACAGACCGTTTTCGTGAACCCCAAAAGACTTGCAGGGGAGCTCTCTATGCGTGGCTTCATCAATTACACACTCAATTTTGACTTATAAACGCTTCCCACCTCCGCCCCAGTGCTGCTCCACTCGAAGGCTGAGCATGTAGCGAGGCGGGAACTAGGGAGCTAGTCCTCCCATATCCTCTGCATCGAAGCTGCCTCACCGTCACTCCTCGCTGTCGCCAGGCGTGTCCACGCCCACGCAACGCGCGCCAGCTGCTTCCAGAAGCGCTGTTGCTTCTTTAGATCCTTGTGGACCTCGCGGGTGGATCGGGCCGAAATGAGCCCCTCGCTCCTCTGCGATGCGTTAAGATGCGGCCGGCGCTTCAGCATGCCTGCAAGGGTTCGCAGCCGGAAGTCACTTGCTGGCTTTGCAGCGTGCCATCTTGAAAGAGCCCACTGCTGTCGCTCATCCTGAAGTGCATGTGGAAAGGGTGAAGGAAGCGCTTGTAGCGATCTAGCAACAACGCCACGAGTTCACCGTGGACCACTGCGGCATCAGCATCACGAGAACGTGCTGACAGCTCCGTGCGCTATACTGCGCACCTCGGTCGCTTGAGGTGCCGTGCTGTTCTGATGGTACACTGCGCTTTGCGCATCTTTGTGCACAGAGTCGGCGCATTTCAAAAACTTGGCCTGACTGCTGTTCATGGCCGGTCTTTCGCGAACAGATCCTGGAGGTCACCACGAAAGGAACTGCTCAAAAAGGTGGGTAGGCATCTGAGTCCAGCGCACTGTAAAGCGGTCAAAGCTTGCAGGCAAGTGTTCAGAGTGGTGGGCAGCTACGGGGTGCTGGTCCTCTCGAAGCCTCCACGTCGCAACTGCCTCACTCGCTGTCGTCGCAAGGCCCACGAGGCATCTCCATGCAGCGCGCGCCAGGCGCGCCACGCGCGCCAGGTGCTTCCAGCGGCGTTGTTGGTTGTCCACATCCTTTTGGAGCTCGCGGGTGCAGCTAACAATGAGCCACTCGCTCTGCTGCACGTTTTAAGATGCAGCCCACGCTTCTAGTACTCTCCAGCATACCTTTGCAGCCCATCGGTCTCTGGGTTTGTAGCGTGCCATCTTGAAAGAGTCCAATGTATTTCGGATAGCATTAGGCCAATATGAGGCCCTCGGCCCGCGTTTCTAGTCCTTTCCAGCAGACCTGCAAGGGTTCACAGCACGCTGTCAGTTGCTGACTTTGCAGCGCGCCATCTTGAAAGTAGTATTGGCTCATCCGGAACTTCAGGCTTGTGAAAAAGGTGAAGGAAGCGCTTGCAGCAATCTAGCAACAACGCTGCACTTGCTGACAGCTCCGTGTGCACAATGCTCTGCGCTTGCATCGCTGCAGCCGCAGTTCCGCACAATATCTTCGCTAGGCATCCCATCTTCGCCACACGCATGCCAGGCATGCGCCATGGTACGAACTGCACGCGCTGTGGACATGTTCGTGCGTTCCGGGCCTTAAGGTGCTGTAGAAGACCGAACGCAGCAAGGCCCCGTGTGATGCGCGACGTTCGTGTTTTCAGGTGTCCTCAGCTTGCTCTCAGAAAGCTCGCAAGGCTGGGCATTCAACTCTTAAGAATCTACAAGCCTAAGCAGAAGCTGGCTGCTTCCTCCAGAACGTGGAAACTGAGCCTTTCAAGCATCACAAAGGCGAGAAACGCGAAAGCACTTCCGGAAGTTGTTGCTCTGCCAGACGTCCAACTGCAGGCGGACAGCGCCCTCTCGAGAGCAGCCCTCGGCTCTGGGCTCGGCCACGCGCCCAGGCGTTTCGGCCACGCGCCCAGGCGTTTCGGCAGCATGTGAGGCTCCCTGCCTTGAAGAGCCTTGCTTCCCTCTGGGCTCCCTGGGATCCCCCTCTATAGGTTCCCTGCAAGAGTGGTGGTAGGCTCCCCTCCTTCACCCTCGGCCCAGAAGGTGCACGGGATGCCACGCGGCACCGTGGGTAATGCGAGTGGGGGCCAGGATGAGCCCTTGTCCAGCCCCCCGAAGAAAAAAGAGCCTGCATCTTTGATGGACCTTTTCCTTTTGTACCGTACTAGGCCGTTGATGCCAGCAGTGGCACGAAGCCGCTTTGGGAACCTTCCTGCTTTGCCTGTGCCCTTTGGGCACAGCCTTGCCAGTGTCTGGGTCGGGTGGGTCTTCCGGACTGGAACTGTTGCACTTCAGGTGGTCCCCATAGTCCCACTGATGAGCCGCGGCATGCGTGCACTTTGGGGGTGTGCAGCTCAGCGCGCCTAGCGCGGGTGGGAGAAGCGACGGCTCAGGCCAAAGGGCCAAGGTCCCGAGGAGTCTCTTGCCTTCGAGACGAGCCCCCCAAAACTTGCAAGGTTTCAGGCTCCACTGTGCCGAAGGCGATAACCCGATCCCTGGCCTGCGATTGCCCTGTGCTGGGCACCTCTGCCTCGCCCTTTGCCAGCCGTAAGCTGCACAACGCCTCTCAGGCGCCTGCCGCACCATGCGGCTTCCCTGCCAAGGACTAGGCAAATGGTGGATGAAGTGACAAATTCAGGGAGCTATCGGATCAGCTTTCGCAAAACGAAGGGAGGATGAACGGAGGATGATCGCCTTGAGCTCCGCAGCTGTAAGGAACCTCCCCCGCACCTCCTCCGCGGCATCTTGCCCTGTTTTCGACTTGGCTCCTTTTCTGCGCCTCCACCCTGGCCCCAAAGCCTCACGCCGCCTCCCGGTTCCCCCGCGTCGGAGGAGGCTGGCTCGCAAAGAGGCCAGGGGCTGCGCCACCTGGTGGTGCCCCGAGTATCACCCTAAGAGAATCCCGCGGATCCAGTGCACACCCCGAGATAACCCCAAAAGCATACTCATATGAGAGGCTAAATCAGGATGGTAGGGAAGTGAACAAAAGGCCGGCTTTGTGGTATGGGGCTGAGGCTCCGATTCGCAGTTCCAGGCCCCTTCTGGACCATAAGTTCTTGGCGGCGAGCACTTCTGCGAGACCGAGAGATGATTCAGGTTTATGGCCCGCACTAGGCCGAATGCCATGGGTTCCGTCAGCTGCGAACCCGATCTCTCTCAAGGACACCTGAGGCCAACACGCCATGAGATGTCACAGATGCTTCGTTGAGTCAAAAGCCGTCGAGTGTAGCAGTGTTGGGGAGCGCAGAGTCCTTGCAGTGGTTCACCCGCGCTTGTCTTCACTGCAGCCCCTGGTTCCACCTGCAATGTTGGCTCAATAACATTCAATAACCAGCCCCATTTTTCGCGAGGGTTTCGGACACCCGGACTTTACAGACCACGATCTTTGCGAGGTTTTCGGATGGAATTGAATAAACACGAATTTGGCGAGGTTTTCGCACGCCTGGAATTAAGTAACCGCGATATTTGCGAGGTTTTCGAACACCCGGCATTGGAGCACCACGATTTTGGCTTTCGAAGAAGCATTTCGCTTAGTTGGTACTACAAAAGAGCCAGTTTCCAGCCCGCTCCGGGGGCCACCTAGGGGAAGCAAATGCGCACAAACGCACAGCGAGAGCGCCTCGAACCCGACGACTCCCCGCAGAGGGTTCACGGACGACGTCGCAAAAACGCACTGCGGAAGTGCTTCGACACGCACGATTAATGCAGAGGGTTCGCGGGCGAGCTTCAACATGCGCAAAAAACACACTATCCCCGCAGCCGGGTGCGTCGCCCTAACCCCCGCCAAGCCTACCCCAGCCGAAGAAATAAGACAAATGTCATGGAAGCGTGTCGAGCAGTGCGGTGTTAGCAGCGTCAGCCGTGTAGGTGAGGGTGCAGTGGTGTAGCTCGCGCGGTGTAGGCGGGGTAGTGTGGTGTGGTGGGTAGTGTGGTGTAGTGGTGCATTTTCGTGAGGTGTGGTTCGTGTGGTGTATTTAGGCAAGCGTTTCTTTCCGAAGAACCCTTCACGGTGCTTTCGGAAAACACCTGCCCTAGACTTTGGCTTTAAGCTGCTTGCTGTATATCGTCGGGGCTTAAGTAAGGATGTTTAAGGCACATGGGCCCTTAGACTTTAGGCTAGTGAGATCTGCAGACAATTGCCTGGGAAGCAAGTGGAATCCGCTCCATGCTGAGTGTCTTTCTTGAGGCCAGCAGTGCATCCAGCACATACCTTGTACCCCTAAACCTACCCTAAACCCTAAACCTTAAACCCCATGCCCTAAGCCCTATAAGCCCTATAAGCCCTATATAAGCCCTTTAAGCCCTTTAAGCCCTTTAAGCCCTTTAAGCCCTATAAGCTCTACAAGCCCTATGAAGCCCTATAAGCCGTATAAGCCCTATAAGCCCTGTAAGCCCTATAAGCCCTATAAGCCCTATAAGCCCTGTAAGCCCTTTAAGCCCTATAAGCCCTATCAGCCCTATAAGCCCTATAAGCCCTATAAGCCCAATAAGTTTTATAAAGCCCTATAAGCCCTATAAGCTCTATAAGCCCTATAAAGCCCTATAAGCCCTAGAAGCCCTATAAGCCCTAAGCCCTGAACCCCATTAGTGCCATGTGAAAGACTGGTTGGATGCAACGGCTGTCAGGCTCATACCCAAACAACGCCTTTGTGGCCTCTGTTTACCCTAAGGGTCCACTGTTCCCTGAAAAGTCTTTACTTGGGTTTAGGGTTTAGGGTGGAGGGTTTAGGGTTTAGGGTTTAGGGTTGAGGGTTGAGGATTGAGGGTCTAGGAAGTCGAGGCCAAAGTATGCCTCAGGTACATGGCCCCCTAGGGAAAGTCTGACGTCGCAGGAAGACAGCTTAGGGGGCCTCTTTGGCTAATTCCCCGGCGCCCACCGTGCAATACTCCCACATGACCCGCGCCTCCGCGGCAGATGTGCCCGCTGCACCTGGGCTCCGTTTCAATTTGGGCGTTCAAGGGCTGTAGGCCTCAAGATTGTTTAGGGTTTAGGGTTTTGGGTTTTGGACTTAGGGTGGGGGGCTCATATATGGCTCATGTATGAGTTCTCATGAGTCCTCACTGTGGGTTCATGTACGGTTCTTGCGAGCCCTTGTTATGGTTTCTTCGGGTCTTTATACATGTGGCTCTACGATGGGTCCATTTTGTGGATGTTTTTTTTTGCTGTGTGTGTGCTTTCTTGCCCAGGTACCCTGCTCCATGCGTCGGCAGCGGATTTGCAGCATGCGCCACCGCAAGGCTCAAGAGTCCCCTATAAGCCCTAACACCCTGAGCCCCTAAAACCGTAAAACCCTTAACCCCAAAGCCCTAAAACCCTCAAGAAAGCCTCGAACCTCAAGCTAAATCAGACAGGCGGCTCTGCAAAGAAGAAAGTGAATGTACGTGTGCCACAGGCCATGGGCCACCCGGTGACCTGACAACCCAGATCCTGGGCACGAGGCCGGGGTCGTCTTAGGCGTCTTACTTCCGTGCCAGGTCATCGGCTCTTCCCTTGACCCTAATCTAACCCCTCAATGCCTTACAAAAACAAAAGCCCTTGGGTTTAGGGCTTGTATAAAGGTTTCAGGAGAATCGGCTGAAAGCCCTGAGGTGAGTTGGCCACATTCAGGCATCCCCCGTTGCTGCACGCAGCGATGTGAGACGCTGTGCTCAGGTTGACGCCGAGATGGGAGGTCGCTATACTGCGAGCAGTTGATGCCCACGCCAACTCCAGGAGTCATGTCGCTGACCGCTAAGAAGCTGGTCGAAGGATTATGGCACTAGGGTCGACATGCTTCGGAGTTTAGGGTTGGGTCCTTGTGTGATGGGGCAGGATCTGATCTGTACCAGTCACTAGTCGCCATTCAGTGCTGTGCTTCGCGGCTGAGGAAGAGGCAGCAGCGGCAACATGTCAGATGACGCAGCAGGGGTTCCAGATGGAGGCCCGGGAGCCTAGTCCGACTCAAGCAAGAGTTACATTCCGATCCAGGTTAGATCTGACCTTGGGGGTTGGGGTGGACATGTGTTTTAAGCTTTGGTTTTCGAGGGGGCACCTGGGCGGCTCGGAGTGCGTCGCCCCCTGGTCAGGCCTGCGGCAGCTGCATCGGCGGCGAGTGATCCCCTAGCGCACTTAGTCCACCTAGCCGACTTAGCCGACTTGGCCGACTTAGCCCCCCCATAAAGGCCCACTCTGAGAGGCAGCGCGGCGCGGCGCTTGGAAGTCTCTGTGGTTCGCCCGTCTCTATCTGTGTCACAGAATCCTGCAATCCTGAATACAGGTTAACCTCCCAAAATGGTACCCTGCCCAGTTTTGGGAATCTCGTTTTCGGCCCCGTGGATCTGAGACTTCGTCCCTCAAGCAGCCACGACGCATGGAGATCTTTCCTGGCTTCTGGCGATTCTGCTGCCCCCCCTGTCCGAGATTGAAGTGGATCAAGGGCCCCTGTGAGTGTGTTGGAGTGGTAAGGGGCCCCCACGGCTTTGCCAGCTGTGCTCCCTTAATCTCACCCTTTGTGAACGAGCCCTGTCATCTCACCGAAGACAGGTGAGGACAAGGTGGATGCACTTCTTTCTCAGATTGTTTCCAGCCCACAAACACAGTACGGGCCGTGTCGTTGCCCCAAGTACCCGAGCCTCTTGGCCTCGCACGAGCCGAGGCGTGTGTGGCGCAACCTTGTGCGCTTGCCAACTGGGAGATGTACCACAAAAGAACCCTGCAATCCTGTGAGTATAGGTTAACGTCCCCAAACGGGTACCCTGCCTAGTTTTGGCAACCTCGCATGGGCCTCTTGTTTTAAGCCTGCGGATCTGAGACTTCGTCCAGGCATCAAGCAGACACGACGCATAGACATCCTTCCTGGCTTCTGGCGGTTCTGCTGCCCCCGTCCGAGTTTGAGTTGATAAAGGGCCCCTGTGAGTGTGTTGGAGTGCTAGGGGGCCCCCACGGCTTTGCCGGCTGTGCCCCCTTCATCCGACCCTTTGTGCACACGAGCCCTGTGATCCCACCGAAGACAGGTGAGGACAAGGTGGATGCACCTCTTTCTCAGCACGGTGGCTCGCCAATATTGAGGCTTGTTCCCAGCCCACAATCACAAGTGTACGGGCCGTGTTGTTGCCCCTGACGAAGATGGCTGTTCGGTCCCCCTTCAAAAAAACTCAGCAAGGTTTCAGCTCACTGCTTAGGGCGTGCGTGAGCACTGCAGCGCGCCGCAGCGTGCCAGTGGTGCGGAAGCTTCAGCCTGTGACTTTGTGTGGCGTGGCTGCCCTTTGCCCGCGCTGCCTCCCAATCCTCCGCCCGAAAGTTTTGGCGACCACGAAGCCCAAGCATGAAGTCCAGACCGCAGCGCCGCAGCGGCAGAGGGCCTGGGGCAGGAGGCGAAGTTCAGTGATGTTCCGTGGGTTTTCTGAGATGGGTGTGTCCTGGATGCTTTTCTTGGGAGCGGCCGGAGCCAGCCTGAGACCTTGCCACCTGCATTGATCCTCTGAGGGGGTCGCAGCGCTTATGCCCAGGTGCCAAATCCCAAAACACTGCTCAAAACTTCAGAGCTGTGCAAGCTGCACAAGCTGCGCCAGCCTTACGTGTGTGCGACAGGAGCTGTATGCGCGCTGGCGGCTCATCCATGACCCCACACGGCGCTTCTCTCGCCCATTCTTCCGGTTGCGTTCGGACACGAACGAGTGTTTGCCCAAGTTGATGCCTCTCCTCGTTAGCGTGGTCGCGCCGTCGGATGATGTCCGAAGCCAGGCTCTTGCCGATGTAAATGCGAAGGCACTACCCTCACCACCCCAGTGCCCCCAGCCTGCGAGTGGCTTCTGATTGGCGAGTTGTGTTGGCCCGAGGCCTGCCACTATCAGGCACTGGCTGCCGTGTGGCGGAGGGCTTTGCTCGTGCTTCGTTCTGGGTTCGTTTCCCATATGCACATGATGACAGCACCTTGTGCAGGTGCCATGGAGGCTCCCCCTTCAGCGTGCTGCGACGTCACGACACACCAAATGCGCAGGCAGCCCCTAGCGGCCCTAGTGCTTGCATTGCCTGGAAAATGAGCGTTCCTTCTGAGTCACGTCTGAGTCGGATCTTTCCTCCCAAGCAAATGTCACATGGAGCTCCTTCCTGGCTTCCGGCGATTCCGCTGCCTCTGACCGAGCTTGTGTGTATAAAGGGAAGCTGTGTTGCTATTGTAGAGCTGCTAGGGGGTCTCCGCGGCTTTGCCAGCTCCAACTTCATCCGGCCATTTGGCACCATTTCGCGGAAGATGGGGTCTGAGTCAGCATGTTTGAGTCGAATTTTCGCCCATCTGAGCTCCCCGACTTGTGCGCTTAGTTCCTTTGGTTTTGTGAGCCCCGGTGAGGCCCCTCAAATGGAGTTGGCTGCCCTGTAGGGCTCCTCCTGCTCCTCCTGCTCCTCCTGCACGGGCTGTGGCTCAGGTCCCTGAGGTCCCTGAGGTCCCTGAGGTCCCTGCCCTTGCCCTGCGAAGCCTTGCGTCGCTCAAGCCGCTGCACTTCTCCGCACGCCCTCTCCTTCAAGCTCGCGTCTTTCGCGTCTTTCCCAGCGGGGCCTCCGAAGCTTCTTCTGCGGAAGATGGGGAGATGCGGCCTCGCATGTCTGCAAGATCAGCAAGGCTCCTCGAAGATTGTTGCTCTGGTCGCTGTCGCATGCAACGCACGTACCTTCCACAGGCCCGTCTGCGCACTTGAAGCCTTGCTATGAGCACTCTTTCTTATTCCAGGGTAGTCAAAGCAGTGCGAGGGCCAAGCGCTCAGGTACTTCAAATCGTGGGTTTTGGAGTGGGTTCCTGCCAGGTTCAAGGGCTCCACTGAGCTTCAAAGGCTCGATATGCTGAAACCGTCTCTCCAGCAGCCATGCATTCAACACACCTGAGGCTCATTATTGTTTTTGAAGGTGGGACACAGCGACGCTGTGCGGTGCGCAGGTGGAAATCCGTGGCCAAGCCGATCCAAGCCGGCAGCACTCCAGCGACGTGAGCACTTGAGCTGAAGATGCCTCGGCGTGGGGTGCCCTTTGGGGCCCCCGGGCCAAGATGGCCCGTCCCAGCTCTGGAACAAAGATAAGCCACAGCATGGCAGGCAACTTCCGATGCCCGCACGGCCAAGACACGTCACCGAGTCAAGTTGTGTTCAAACCAAAGTTATGCCCTGAACCCTGAGACCCTAAGAGCCTGACCGTCTGACCGTCTGCGCTACACACGGCAGCCTCGACCAATTCGCCCAAGAGTTCTTTGCCGGGCTTTGCCGAGTTCGATAGGCAAGGGCAGCTGGCACCAAGTCTTGGCTCTCTCGGCCAGTGTGATGCTACAGCACGTCATGCGACTCGCGGGGGGACGCGGGGCAGGGACTCCGAGTTCCAGTTGAGGGCTCCAAGGAGCCTGCGATATCCCAGCATGCCTGGTAGGCCTTTGAACCTCCGCTGTGCAGATGCAGCGCCGCGACAAGGACGGGCCTGGACGTGCAGCAAAGCGATGGGATGACGATTGGGTGTCTTCCGGGGTCTCCGAGCACTTTCTGGGACCCTGGTTGCAACCTTTCATAGGAGCCGGCCTGAGACCTTGCCACCTGCAGTGATGTTTCTGAGGGGTCACAGCGGTAGTGCACGGGGTGCTAAAGCTTCAATTGCTGCGACATGCGCCAGCCTTGCGTGGACAGCATGCGCGCTGGCTGCCGATCCATGACCTCCCCCACCCCTGCCCTCGCCCGTGCTCGGAGCGAGGTGGAGAGTTTCTGCCTCTCCACGTTGGCGCATTTGCGCCTTCGACTATGATGCCCGCAGCCAGCCTGTGAACGCGAAGCCACTGCCCCGATATCCCCCTCAGCCCACGAGTTGCTTCTGATCGGCGAGGCCCGGTGGCCCCAAGTCTGCCACTATCAGGAGCTGGCTGCCGCGCCTTGGGGGTGCGCCCCGGCTTTCTTAAGGAGGTTCCCCTAGGGAGAATGCCCCTTGTGTACTTACATAGTCCACCTGCCTCGTCCTTCATCAACGCTTTGGCGTCAGTGGGGGGGCATCGGGGATGTTCAGCTCTTTGAAGCCTTGGAGGCTTCAAAGGGGGGGAACCCTGAAACCGAAACCCGGACCGGAGGTTTGAGCCTGAGCTACTTCCTTGGCAACCATCTCATGTGTAATCGTGGTACTGTGCAGCTTGCACGAAACCAGCAACATTGCTGTACTGCCCCGAAACATCAGTCCCAGATGGCCACAGTGCTATACTGTCCAAAAAACCTCGTCAAACAACACCAGAGAAATTTCTCGAGCCCCCAAGGCCTTCCAGCAATAAACTCCAAAACCTAAACCTTATCTGAGTTTTTATGTCCTTCTTTTGGTTGTGGTACTCTCTAAGAAGAATGGAATCTGACAAGGTTAAACCACCAAAACACAGGGACCCTACCTCTGGAGCAAGGCAGCATGGTGGAACCTCGTGTTAGCTACTGCAGCTACCGCGGAGTCTTCCCTCTGAGCCTCTCCTCACCCTGCATCCTCTGTGTTGAGGGGATGGTCGGACCTCTGGCGTGTCGATTCCCTGGGAGCCCGCCAGCCATTCCTTTTCCACTGCCTTCCCTCTTTGCTGCACCGGCGCTTGTCACCTGCAGGGCTCTCCCGAGCGTGTTTTCTTCGCGGTCTGCACTTCGCCTGCCTTGACTGTTTCCAGCTGGGTGCCTTGGAAGGGCAGGCACTGAAAGTCCATCGCCTGATATCCGCCCGGGCCAAAACCTCCCAGCGTCGCAAAGACACCCCATGGCTTTGCCGCAGTGAGCTTTCATGGCAGCTGGCTACAGCACGGCCCGCTACCGGTGCCAAGCATGCAATCTCATGCAACCTTTGTCCCCGTCCGATGCGACGTGCTGGCTGGGTTGGCTCAGGTTCCGACTGCAGAACTCCAGGCGGAGCTGGTGTCGATGAGTCCCTGGCGTTTAGCCGGGCTTGCAGCTTGACAAAGGGTTTAGGGGGTCTGGGATGAGGCTCTTGCGTTTGGGTCGCAGGAGTTTGGGGATGTTTAGGGTCCTTTCGCATACTCCAGGCCTGCAGCCCTGGCAGGAGCCGCCAGACGCAACGCGCGCGGGCCAAAACCTTGCTGCGCACGTGCTGCGCAGCCGTTCCGACTTCGCGCGCCAGAGTCTGGAGCGCCCAGGCCAACCGATCGCAGGGCAGCACAATGCCGGAGAGCTGCGTGCGGACAGCACACTGACAGCATCCTGATGCCACGACCTTCGCTAGCGGCGCATCTTTCCGTTTCTTGCAGCGGTTCTCCAAAACATGCAATGCCAGCAGCTTTGCATGGAAAGAACATCCGTTGGGGCGGGGGGGGGGGTGCCTGAAGGAATGTGGGTCAATGTGGGTCGAACATGGTCTAACATGGCACCTGAGGCTGGGAGTCACCCCTTCCACACCCCTTCCACTCTCTCCACTCTCTCCACTCTCGTTGTTTGCTGCACCAACACGGATGATGTGTAGGTAGTGTAGGTCTCATAGTTTGGGGCAGCAAGTGGCAGGAATGAAGATGCTCCAGTGATTTGTCTGACGTGTGCATGTGCTCTTTTGCAAGAGCGACAAAGGGCCTCGGCTAGGACGAAGCTCACGGTGCTTTTGCGAAGCTTTGCAGCTCTGCAGCACTAGCTGCTACCCGCTGCTTCCAACGCATGCCACTCAGAGCAGCTCCAGAACGTGCCCCCCTAGTGAAGATGGGCGCCTGACTCGTGACGAAGAGGAAGCCTACTTAACAGAAGCTGAGACCCACATGAAGCCCTGATCATGGTCACAAGGATCCTCCTCCGACTCTAGCAGCATCGACGATGGGTTGCCCATGTTCTTCCTCCGGCAGCCTCCTCTTGAGGGCCTCCTGTTCGTTGCGACCACAATTTCAAGCCGACTTGAGCTTCGCCCGCCTTGCGAGAACCAAACTGCAGCCCCTCCGTCCCTCCTCTCGCCTCCTCCGCATCCACTGACTGAAGGGCCGCGTTGGCAGCGCCCGTTTCTGCGGTGACTGCCGGGATCGTTCGACCACGGGCGCCTTCTGTGCCGGAGCTCTGGGCAGAGCAGACTGCGTGACCGCGTGCTGCAAACTCCATCTCCAGGAGCTCATCCTCTTGCCGTGGAGGCTTCGGCGGTCCGGGATGTTTGAGAGAAGCTGAAAAGCTCGAAGCCCTGTAAGATCTTCGTTTGGCTCGAAGCACGCTGAATGATGTCAGCAACATTGATCAACATTGGAAAGGGTGGGGAAACAGGCTGAAAGGTTGTTGAGGGCTTTCTGCGGGCCCGGCAGGGCTGCCCTCCCAGTTCTCTCGGTGCAGATTCGCCTCGGTTCTCCTGCACATGGCCCTAAACCCGATTCGCTGCCCTCTCTTCTGGCGAGAGAGTTATGCTTTCAACTTCGTCGCTGTGAGCCTAAGGAGAACAGAAGCCCCGCAGGCGGCATCGGTTCCAAAATGACGGGTTTGTGCCAGTTCGGTGACTGCGACGAGGCTTTGCTGCGCAGGTCTTTTGTGAGGAGAGCCAGGGCAAACGGGCTCGAGAAGAGCTGTACGTGTGGTCCATGTTTCTGCTTCTGAGGCCCCAAAACTACCTGGAAGTGAACAAATCGCGAAAAGTTTCTCAACAGCCCTGCACCAAAGAAGTTGCGAAGTGCCCGTTCTTGATCCACAGCCCACCCAGCACCTCCAGAGCTTCGGGAACTCAGTGTGTGTATTTCGGGGAATGAACCCGAAACCCTCAGCCCCCCTAAAACCCTAAAACTAGTTTAGCCCAGGACTTTGCAGAGCCGCCCCCCACAGACTCGGGGATGCTGGGAACCCTGGGCAGTACTGAGTACCTAACAGAGGCGCCCCTTAGAGAGGCCTGTGCCGTGACTGTCCGCCTGAGGTCTCTCTCTTGGTCTTGTGGAGGGGGGGGGGCCTAGCTTCGCGCGAATAGCGCGTTGCGCTCTGTCTCGCTGAGCCTTCAAAGCCTTAGCCGCTGTGGGGCGCGGCACGCAGCTGCGACTCCGGACGGGACGCTTGTTGCTGTTGCGCCCTCCCTTCTGAGGCTTCGCCTTTTGCTCCTTGTCGTGGCCTTCCTCTCAGCCTCCGCTCTGGCCTATGACCATGTCACGGCAAAAAACTTTCGGAAACCTGCACTTTTGTCCGACTCCTGCAAGCTGCGGCATGAGAAGCAAGGCGGAACTTGCGACAGGAAGGCTGAATTGTAGAGGCTGCAGGCCCTGCCACCTAGCTCCAAGAAACTCCCGCAGCTCGCTCGCGGCCGTGCTCGCAGCCCCTGCCGTGCCCACTCCTCGGCTCTCGGACCGTCGAAGCTCTCGGAGAGAAGCACCGTTGGCCTTGGTCGGCTTCCTTGCCTTTCTCCTCGTTTTGTGTTTGAGGCGCGGTTTCTGCCGAGAAGCTCATGAGCAAGAGCGGCAATGCCCATGCCGGGCCATCACCACAAGGCCGAGTGCCGGCTTCGCTGCTTGGGGGCGGGAGGTTGGAACGGCTGGATCGGTTGGAATGGGCTGAAGCCGCAGTGCCGAATCTAGTGTCCGAACGCAGCAGTGGCTCATCAGCTCGTGCTTGGGCAAGTTCATTATCATGGCAACCTGCGGCATTCAAGATGTTTCCGAAGCAGATGTGTGCTTCTACTGTCTCCGACCCGAAGAATTCGGTGACGCGACCATGTTGGTCCTCGTTTAATGAGGAGGGCTTGATCCGAGAGCAGTCGAAGGAGTGACAGCGCACAGACCGTGGTCGTGAACCCCAAAAGACTTGCAGGTGAGCTCTCTGTGCGTGGCTTCATCAATTACACACTCAATTTTGACTTATGAACGCTTCCCACCGCCCCAGTGCTGCTCCACTCGACGGCTGAGCATGTAGCGAGGCGGGAACTAGGGAGCTAGTCCTCCCGAAGCCTCCGCATCGAAGCTGCCTCACCGTCACTCCTCGCTGTCGCCAGGCGTGTCCACGCCCACGCAACGCGCGCCAGCTGCTTCCAGAAGCGCTGTTGCTTCTTTAGATCCTTGCATCTGGCCAAAATGAGCCCCGCGCTCTGCTGCGATGCTTTAAGATGCGGCCGGCGCTTCAGCATGCCTGCAAGGGTTCGCAGCCGGAAGTCACTTGCTGGCTTTGCAGCGTGCCATCTTAAAAGTGCCCACTGTTGTCGCTCATCCTGAACTGCATGTGGAAAGGGTGAAGGAAGCGCTTGTAGCGATCTAGCAACAACGACACGAGTTCACTGTGGACCACTGCAGGTGCTGACAGCTCCGTGCGCTACACTGCGCACCTCGGTCGCTTGAGGTGCCGTGCTGTTCTGATGGTACGCTGCGCTTTGCGTATCTTTGTGCACAGAGTCGGCGCAGTTCAAAAACTTGGCCTGACTGCTGTTCATGGCCGGTCTTTCGCGAACAGATCCTGGAGGCCACCACGAAAAGAACTGCTCAAAAAGGTAGGTAGACATTTAAGTCCAGCGCACTGCAAGGCGGTCAAAGCTTGCAGGCAAGTGTTCAGAGTGGGCAGTTACGGGGTGCTGGTCCTCTCGAAGCCTGGCTGTCATCGCAAGGCCCACCAGGCGTCTCCATGCAGCGCGCGCCAGGCGCGCCACGCGCGCCAGGTGCGCCAGGTGCTTCCAGCAGCGTTGTTGGTTGTCCACATCCTTTTGGAGCTCGCGGGCGCGGCCTTTTAAAACGCAGCCCACGCTTCTAGTACTCTCCAGCATACCTTTGCAGCCCATCGGTCTCTGGGTTTGTAGCGTGCCATCTTGAAAGAGTCCAATGTATTCGCACTTCCTGAACCTGTTGGTTGTCCACATCCTTTCGGAGAGCATCAGGCCAATATGAGGCCCTCTGCCGCATGCTGCAAATTGCGGCCCGCGTTTCTAGTCCTTTCCAGCAGACCTGCAAGGGTTCACAGCATGCTGTCAGTTGGTGACTTTGCAGCGCGCCGTCTTGAAAGTAGTATTGGCTCGTCCTGAACTTCAGGCTTGTGGAAAAGGTGAAGGCTCCGCTTGCAGCAATCTAGCAACAACGCTGCACTTGCTGACAGCTCCGTGTGCACAATGCTCTGCGCTTGCATCGCTTCAGCCGCAGTTCCGCACAATATCATCGCTAGGCATCCGATCTTCGCCACGCGCATGCCAGGCATGCGCCATGGTACGAACTGCACGCGCTGTGGACATGTTCGTGCGTTCCGGGCCTTAAGGTGCTGTAGAAGACCGAACGCAGCAAGGCCCCGTGTGATGCGCGACGTTCGTGTTTTCAGGTGTCCTCAGCTTGCCCTCAGAACGCTCGCAAGGCGCAAACGCGCAGGCCCTCTGCGGGCTCTGGGCCTTCAACTCTTAAAAATCTACAAACCTAAGCAGAAGCTCGCTGCTTCCTCCACATCGTGTTGAACTGAGCCTTTCAAGCATCACAAAGGCGAGAAGCGCTCAGAAAGCACTTCCGGGAATTGTTGCGCTGCCAGACGTCCAACTGCAGGCGGACAGCGCCCTCTCGAGAGCAGCCCTCGAGTCTCGGCTCTGGACTCGGCCACGCGCCC
The DNA here is from genome assembly GCA_905221605.1 of Symbiodinium natans. Lineage (NCBI taxonomy): Eukaryota > Dinophyceae > Suessiales > Symbiodiniaceae > Symbiodinium > Symbiodinium natans. The sequence goes on along the minus strand of CAJNDS010002500.1, from coordinate 335,167 downwards.
AGGCGTTTCGGCAGCATGCAGCCGTGAGGCTCCCTTTGTGCCTTGAAGAGCCCTGCTTCTGGGCTCCCTCGCTGGGATCCCCTTATCTCTCTCTATAGGTTCCCTGCGAAAGTGGTGGTAGGCTCCCCTCCTTCACCCGCGGCCCACAAGGTGCACGGGATGCCACGCGGCACTGTGTGTAGTGCGAGTGGGGGCCAGGATGAGCCCTTGTCCAGCCCCCCGAAAAAAGAGCCTGCATCTTTGATGGACCTTTTCCTTTTGCACCGTACTAGGCCGTTGATGCCAGCAGTGCCACGAAGCCGCTTTAGGAACCTTCCTGCTTTGCCTGTGCCCTTTGCGCACAGCCTTGCCAGTGTCTGGGTCGGGTGGGTCTTCCGGACTGGAACTGTTGCACTTCAGGTGGTCCCCATAGTCCCACTGATGAGCCGCGCCATGCGTGCACTTTCGGGGTGTGCAGCTAGGCGCGCCTAGCGCGGGTGGCAGAAGCGACGGCTCAGGCCAAAGGCCCAAGGTCCCCAGGAGTCTCTTGCCTTCGAGACGAGCCCCCCAAACCTTGCAAGGTTTCAGGCTCCACTGTGCCGAAGGCGATAACCCGATCCCTGGCCTGCGATTGCCCTGTGCTCGGCACCTCTGCCTCGCCCTTCGCCCTGGCGCTAGCGAACCTGAAGCTGCACAACGCCCGCTCGCAGGCGCCTGCAGCACCATGCGGCTTCCCTGCCAAGGACTTAGGCAAAAGGTGGATGAAGTGACAACCTCAGGGAGGTCTCGCAAAACGAAGGGGCGATGAACGGAGGATGATCGCCTTGAGCTCCACAGCTGCAAGGAACCTCCCCCGCACCTCCGCGGCATCTTGCCCTGTTTTCGACTTGGCTCCTTTTCTGCGCCTCCACCCTGGCCCCAAAGCCTCACGCTGCCTCCCGGTTCCCCTGCGTCGGAAGAGGCTGGCTCGCAAAGAGGCCAGGGGCTGCATCACTCTACCTCGCCAGCGTGCAGACCTCAGGTATGTGTGCAGAGAAATGTTGGAGGGAATCAGTGAGGAGGCAGAACGATTCGGGCGGCCCAACCAAAAATCCCTGATCGAGGAACTCGAAGCAGGAAACCAGACGACAAACTGGATGCTATCTGACCTCAGAAATGGAACGCTGCAGCTGCACGACATCCAAGCACAAGCGGTCGTATGCTTTGCGCTGTTCAACGGGAAAAAAGACATGTTTCATCGGATCCTCTGAAGCACGAGTTGGCATGCCAACGCTGCCGGAACTTCACAGCGCCGTCTGGGTCTTCAGAAACCATGGGAGCTTCACCTTCCCGAGGTCCAGTGCAATGTTTTACCGTTGCAGCGGAAAGCGACCACCAGTGCCCATTTGCAGAGTATCACCCCGAGAGGAAAATCGAGAGGCTGAATCAGGATGGCCTGGAGTGTTTAAGGGGCGTAGGCGCCCTTTCTGCCAGGTCCATTCGGGACGCAACGCACCCTGTGACCCCCATGAGTTCTGGGTGGCAAGCACCTCTGTGAGACCGAGAGATGATGAAGGTTGATGGCCAGCCCTCAGCCGGTGCTAGGCCGCATGCCACGCATGCCACGGGTTCCGGTCAGCTGCGAAGCTGATTTATCAAGGACACCTCATGCCAACACCTTGTCAGGAGCGCTGGGAGGCGAGGTTGAGTCAAAAGCCGGCTGCTGGATACTTAGGAGAGAGAGGCTGAATCAGGATGGCCTGGAGTATTGTAAGGGGCGTAGGCGCCCTTTCTGCCAGGTCCATTCGGGACGCAACGCACCCTGCGACCCCCAATGAGTTCTGGGTGGCAAGCACCTCTGTGAGACGGGTTCCGGTCAGCTGCGAAGCTGATTTTTTTCAAGGACACCTGATGCCAACACCTTGTCAGGAGCCGGCTGTTGGATACTTAGGAGAGAGAGGCTGAATCAGGATGGCCTGGAGTATTGTAAGGGGCGTAGGCGCCCTTTCTGCCAGGTCCATTCGGGACGCAACGCACCCTGCGACCCCCAATGAGTTCTGGGTGGCAAGCACCTCTGTGAGACGGGTTCCGGTCAGCTGCGAAGCTGATTTTTTTCAAGGACACCTGATGCCAACACCTTGTCAGGAGCCGGCTGTTGGATACTTAGGAGAGAGAGGCTGAATCAGGATGGCCTGGAGTATTGTAAGGGGCGTAGGCGCCCTTTCTGCCAGGTCCATTCGGGACGCAACGCACCCTGCGACCCCCAATGAGTTCTGGGTGGCAAGCACCTCTGTGAGACGGGTTCCGGTCAGCTGCGAAGCTGATTTTTTTCAAGGACACCTGATGCCAACACCTTGTCAGGAGCCGGCTGTTGGATACTTAGGAGAGAGAGGCTGAATCAGGATGGCCTGGAGTATTGTAAGGGGCGTAGGCGCCCTTTCTGCCAGGTCCATTCGGGACGCAACGCACCCTGCGACCCCCAATGAGTTCTGGGTGGCAAGCACCTCTGTGAGACGGGTTCCGGTCAGCTGCGAAGCTGATTTTTTTCAAGGACACCTGATGCCAACACCTTGTCAGGAGCCGGCTGTTGGATACTTAGGAGAGAGAGGCTGAATCAGGATGGCCTGGAGTATTGTAAGGGGCGTAGGCGCCCTTTCTGCCAGGTCCATTCGGGACGCAACGCACCCTGCGACCCCCAATGAGTTCTGGGTGGCAAGCACCTCTGTGAGACGGGTTCCGGTCAGCTGCGAAGCTGATTTTTTTCAAGGACACCTGATGCCAACACCTTGTCAGGAGCCGGCTGTTGGATACTTAGGAGAGAGAGGCTGAATCAGGATGGCCTGGAGTATTGTAAGGGGCGTAGGCGCCCTTTCTGCCAGGTCCATTCGGGACGCAACGCACCCTGCGACCCCCAATGAGTTCTGGGTGGCAAGCACCTCTGTGAGACGGGTTCCGGTCAGCTGCGAAGCTGATTTTTTTCAAGGACACCTGATGCCAACACCTTGTCAGGAGCCGGCTGTTGGATACTTAGGAGAGAGAGGCTGAATCAGGATGGCCTGGAGTATTGTAAGGGGCGTAGGCGCCCTTTCTGCCAGGTCCATTCGGGACGCAACGCACCCTGTGACCCCGGACGACGCAATGACAAGTCAGAGATTGCGGTCACAACGCAACCAGAGTCCAAAATGTCCAAAGGGCACCGAAGACAGCTTTGACGAACTTGCTGAGAACAAAATGAGAGACGCACCTAGCCTTAGTTGACTTCACTCTCGTGCTCAGAGTAGTGTGGTAGAGGGTGCCGACTAACACGTGAAGCGGTCTGGCAGCCTGGGCTCAGCGCAGCTTTCAGTGCCGCACTTGGTAGGTCCTCTGACATTCTCTCCAACCTCTTGTAAACTACCAAGGTTGCAAGCCTTTAAAACTCGAAAAACCATACGGGCCCCGTATCCTTGGATTTATACGGTGTATAGAGGCAATGCGATGCCGCCACAGAGGCTCTTGAAGTTGGGAATCGGCCGGCAGTGTATACTTACCAACATTGCTGCTGCTCTTCCTTTCTACATGGCTTTGCTGTGTAAGCCACTTTCTTGCAAACCCTAAACCCTAAACCCTAAACCCTAAACCCTAAACCCTAAACCCTAAACCCTAAACCCTAAACCCTAAACCCTAAACCCTAAACCCTAAACCCTAAACCCTAAACCCTAAACCCTAAACCCTAAAGAAGCAGCATCTGTTCTCGGATGGAGAGTCGCCGCGGCAATGTCCACAGCGCGACGCCACAAGGCAGAGGATGACAGCGGACTAGATCCTAAACCCGAAGCTCTTCCTTCTTTCATCTTTGGGCCTTTCATTCAGGTAGCCGCTGCACCGAAAAACAGCATGGATGGAACCCGAAAGAGCACTTCGAAGAGCTCATCGACCTTATGTGGCCCGAAAGGCCCCAACTCTCTGACTCTGGAACCCCCCCAAATAGCCCTAAACAACCCTTAAGCCCCAAGCAACCCTTGAATTCCTAAACCCCTAGCCCCCTAGAGCCCCCCCCCAACCCCCCCCCAAAGCAAACTCTGGACCGTTTTCTCCTTCTCGCGCGGCACCCCAGGAAGCTGCCAAAACCTACCCAAAAGAACCGAATCGTTCGGAGAAGAAACTCAGAAACTCCGATGTATGGAATATGCAGTCTTGTCGTGTGTAGAACAATTCGCACTGTTTGGGCATTTCTGGGAGTTTCCTCCTCCGTTAACCCAGGTAGGGTTGAGGGTTGAGGGTTTAAGGTTGAGGGTTGAGGGTTTAGGGCTTAGGGTTTAGAGTTTAGGGTTTAAGGTTTAGGGTTGTTGTATGACATCTCATCCTTGCTTGCCTCCTGTTGGATCCATTCCCTCATCTGCCGACCATGGGGTAAATACCTCGAAAGCCCGTTGCTAAGGTGCTGTGCCGCAGCCTCGGGACGGTTGCTTCAGCACCAATTTGCACCCCCTCTGCACTTCACAATGCTGTTGTTTGTTGTTACGTGGTGTGTCTTGGAAGTGACTCCTTGCATGTCCTAGCAGGTGTCACACACAGACACAACCGCAACCACAACCGCAACCGCAACCCCAACCACAGCCACAACGACAACGACAACCACAACCACAACCACAACCACAATCGCCACAACAACCGCCACAACAAGACAAAGCGGCAAAGCCGAAACCAACAACCAACAAACGACAGACAGCAACCACCACTCATGTGACAGCTTTGTCCTGTTGCTGTTCCCTCAGTCAACAAAAGCTGCTAGGGAGCGTTTGAGCCCGTCGACCATCGTTGCTAATCCTTCAGATGCGTATTTTGAACTGCTGGGCCCTCGGCAGCGGCAACAGCTTGTACACTAAACGAGCAAGGAAGCACCACTAAACGAGCAAGGAATCGGGGGCCGGCTGATGCACCATTCTATATATATATATATATATATCTCTCTGTCTCTCTCTCTCTCTCTCTCTTTATATGTCTTGCTCTAATTCATCCTCTCGGTCTTCAAGTAGCCTGCACCCCCAAGCCTCTTCAACCCAGACCTCCACTGAAGGTCCGTGAAGCGTCCTGAAGATGGGTGCTGTCCGCGGGCCAGGTTGGAATCGAACACGGGCTTGTGACGAATCCTGTTTCGAGCTGCTTTAAGCTTTCCGGCGTGGAGCAGAGCCTGCAGACATGCTGAGAATGCCCTTACATTTAAAACAAAAGGCACTGTCATTCGGGTATGAAATGTCGAATCCGAGACTGTCCGCCGGCCGGCAGACATGATCTGACCTAGTCTTGAGCCTCTTGTTGCACAGACTAGTCAGTTTGCATTTCCCAGAATGCATGGTCTTATCCTATGAAGACGGCAGCCCTAGGAAGCTCCCCGAGAATCTCCATGGCCATTCGCACGGCATTCGTGACACTCTGGAGTGCCTGTGTTGCAGGCGAGTGGTGCTGGCGCAACAAAGGTCAATGCTACGGAAACCAGTATGAACTCACAGAGGTTGAGGCTTTAGGTCAGTTCGAGGAGCTGAGGCCATGGTTCGCCACTGTTCGCTTGGGCGATATAGACAGCGATGGGGACATGGATGCGCTTGTCCTACGGGATGGTAAGCTGTGGTTCTACGAGCGCTTGGGAGGGAATCTATCGGAAGGAAGGCAGGTTCTTGTGAATTTCTCAGGGCCTAGCCTGTCGAAGATACGGAACCCCACGGTTCTGGAATTGACGGACTGGGATGGAGATGGAGACCTGGACGTCATCATGACTGACGAGGCAACAGCGAACGAGTCGGACTGTCCACGTCTCAAGCTCAGGTACTTGGAACATGTGCAGAACGCAAACGCGGCAAACGCCTCTTTCTCCCTGGTTGAAGGTGAAGCTCCCAAGCTCGTTCCATTGTCAGATTTGTTTGAATGCAGTTTGCACATGGTTGCCCAAGTTGTTGATTGGGATCAGGACGGGCGGGAGGATATGCTGTTCTGGTCCCATGAGCAGATCCGCTACTTTCGGAACCGGGGCGGGGAACTTCATGAAGTCCCGGAGGGATCTAACCCGTTCAACGGCCTTGCGCTCTGCAAAGCTTCTGATCGCCAGGAAGTCTTCAGGGTGACTGATTGGGACGACGATGGGGATTTCGATATTATTGTTGCTTGCTACTCGGAGCATTACGCCATGGCTTTTCGCGGAGTCATTTATGCAGAGCAGCTTGCAGACGGGACCTTTATGACAGCACCCGGAGGGGTGGGTTCGGTAATGAGCTTTGGCACAGCGGGTTTCCAGGCAATTGATTGGAACGGAGATGGGCTGACGGACTTATTTACAGGCTCTTCGGTGTATGTGCGAAGCCGCTCCACGGCCTTCGTTGAGAGGAAGGAGAGCATGAACCCCTTCGCTGGCTTGTCGTTCACCGATGGGCGACCGCAACTTGTGGATTGGAATATGGATGGCCATCTTGACTTGCTGGTGGCAGAGCCGGCAAAACTTCGCCTCTTCACGCAAGTGCAAGGCAGACCGGTTGAAGATGACATGGACTTTGATCTTGTTCCCCTTGTCTGGAATGGTGCCAGGACAGGCATCACCGCAGTGGATTGGGACAGCGATGGAGATACCGATCTTGTGGTGACCAGCAGCGATGGTCTGATTCGAGTCTTCGACAACGACGGCGTTCAGCTTCGAGAGCTGAACGCATCCCAGCACTTTCTGGGCGTCTCGGTGCCGCTGAAGTTAAGCCAATGGCACAGGCAGGAAGGGCAGCCCCTGCAGCTGATCGACTGGGACCAGGATGGTGATCTGGACCTACTGCTTGGCCCTGGGGTTGACGGGCCCTGCGGCGCAGCCTTCTTTGAGCAGGTGGCTGGGAAGCTCGTCCGCCGCGAGAACCACAGCTTCTGCGATTTGCCAAGCACAGGCGATTTTCAATCAGACTGGGCTTGGAAGGTCATGGACTGCGACGGCGATGGGGATCTTGACTTGATTCGATATTGGTACGAGCACTACAAGCATTATTCATATCAAGGGGCAGTCTCTTGCAAGCAGGAGGATGGCCGGCTCCGGTGTGACATGCCTTGTTTCCCGCAAAGCTTCCCTGATGACCGGGTTTCTTATGCAATGCGCGGGCTCGCAGCTGGGGATTGGGACAACGACGGTGACATCGACCTCTTGGTCCTTCAAAATGGTGCGGACCAAGAGCCTTACGTAAGAGATCCCGGTTTCTGCACGCCACCTCAAGTTTGCAGTGGACGGGGTTCTTGTTTGGGCTCCGGCCAGTGCTCGTGCAACAAGGATCGGTCGCTCAGCGATTGCTCTGGCTGCGCAGTGGGCTACTACACCTCATCCTACAAGTTCGGCAACCCCCATGTGCACAGCTGCCTGCAGTGTCCTTGTGATTCTGCAGGGGCGGCTTGCGCTGCTCGGGGTGTCTGCGTCGATGATGCCTATGCGCAGTTCACCATGGATCGTGCCATGGATCGTGCCAGTAGACCATATGAGACTGTAGTCAAGGGCAACGGTTCCTGTATTTGCGCTGCGGAGGCCTTTGGTGGCTTCGACTCAGCAGGACATCGGACCTGCACAGAGGGAGGGTGTCCTGCAGGGCATATTGAGACGTACATGAATGTGACGCGCTTAGGGCACCCTAGCATCCACCACAGCTTAAGTTGCCAGATATGTCCCGCAGGGAGCTTTGCTGACAGCCAGGAATGCCGCCAGTGCAGGCCAGGTCGATATGCTACCCTTGGCAGTTCTGCCTGTGCTGCTTGCCAGGCAGGAAAGTATTCTCAGACCCTTGGCGCCAGTGAATGCAAAGACTGTCCCATTGGCAGACACGCTCCGGAAGCCAGCCTGTCATGCTTCCAGGGTGGAAACAGAACTAGCTGTCTTCATGTTCTTGTAATTCTCTTGTAATTTACAAAGCCGAACACAACGCATGAAAACAATTTGCGTCTTTCGAGGGCCACGGGATATCACAAGAAGCAACCCCAGGCATCTCGTGCGACTTCGGGCAGATACCATCCTCAGGCGGTACTTCCTGTGTGGTGTGCAATGGGCAAAGAGGTCTGTTGGTCTACGCAGTTGACGAAACGGGCTTGCAGTGCACGCTGCCCCCTCTTCAATGGATTGCCTTGCTTGCGTTCTTCGTGTCTTTGGTCTGCTGCCTCTGCTTCTCGGCGATGGCCTTCGCATATGTGGTGCCCATTGCTGATATTACCAGGCAGATCGAAGGCAGCGTGATCATCACCAGCCACGGAGGACACTGGCTGCGTGGCGCGGCCAGTGTCAGCTTCAGTTCAACCGGGGTTCCCTGGCTGGATACCATCGATACCCAACAATGGAACGTCAAAAGGGTCAGCAAAGAGAGGCTTCTCCTCCACGCCCACGGAGAAGGCTTCATCGTGGCCACAGTCGGGCATGGGGGCTTGGGGTCTTGCGCTTGGACTTTTGGGGGTTGTGGGGCTATGTGGGGCCTGGGCCTCTAACATTCCCCAAACAGTGTGCACATGTCACCGTTTGGGGTTTAATAACGTTCAGAGCAAAATAAGAGGATTAAGATCGGTGGCACCGCGAAGTGCACGCGCGGCGCACCCGGCCCGTGACACCGGCCGAGGACTTGCTTGCATGTTTTGAATTTTGAAGGACGATGTCTTAGGGTTTAGGGTTTAGGGATCTTCTGCGTGGATTCGGCCTCTCCGAGTGCTCTCCCGGGTGTACTTTGTCTCATCCGGCAGCCTGCCGGATGAGATCTAGCTCCTGCTGCTCCTCCTGGTGGTCTCCTGGTGGGTGGTCTTTTGGTGTCTTTCTTGATCTGCTTTGTTGGTCTCTTGGCGGTCGGTGGTCTCCGTCGGGGTCGTGGTCGACATCCTGGTGTGCGTTTCCAAGATTCTTTCGTGTCTTTGTGGGGTGCGCGCTGGCATTCCTTGCTCTTGAGCACCCTGTCCGGTTGCTGGGACGGTAAGTTGGAGTTGCACTGGAAAGGGGTTCAGATCCGAGCTTCTAGGACTTGGAACCTGAGAGCTGTGAGGGGGAGGAGGGCCCCCTAGTAGTTGCCTTCCTTGCTTCCCTACATTAAAGGTATTCTGAAAAGCAAGCAGAACATGAGAGCTATTTGTGCTATTTGTGCTGTGTCTGAAAGGCCGACCGATGGAGACTTCTGTTGGCTGGTTCAGGCTCGGGGTCTGGACTGCCCTGTGGCACGCAGGCTATCTTAACGTGCCTTTGGCATGTTGGATTCTGGCCTTTGGGGCTGTGGCCTTGGGAGCCGCTCTAAGTGGATTTTTGACGCCGCTGATGCTTTCAGCTGTTGGATTCGTTGCAGTGCTGTGCACCTTAGGTGTTCAGTTTCGCCAGCAGCAGAATTGTGCGAACACGCCGATCAGCGAGAGCCGAACGCGATTCCTGGAACAGCTCCGACAATCTGGTCCTGCTAAACCGATAGCCGTTGAAAGAGGTGCAGCACGTGGGGTGGCGTTGAAGCAGCTCCTGTTTTTTCAAGAGTTCTTCCAAACCTTCATCCGCGACCGGAACATGTACTTTGTGTCATCCAACTTGGTGATCCCCTTGACCGCACGTGATTTAGTGTCCTACGCGGAGTTGGTTGGCCCGAAGGCTCTGAGCTGGTTCGTGAGCCACTATTGGGGCATGACCGTGCGCCACTTCATGGAGGCGCTCCAGCGGCATGGGCACCATGTTGCGGGTGAGGGCCGCGGCTTGGCATACTGGGTCTGCACCTTTAGCAACAGCCAGCACCACATCAAGGAGGAACTGGGGAATGGTGACATTTGCAGCTCCTCATTCTTCAAGGCCATGCATGACAGGAGGTGCCAAGGAACTCTCATGGTTTTGGACGAGGAGGCCTTGCCGTTGCAACGTGCCTGGTGCCTTTTCGAAGTCTTCCAAACATTTCGTCTTTGCCATGAGCGGCGGAAGGAGGACCAGGAGGCCGCCCGCTACCAGGGCTTTGTGATGAGCACTTCCTCTGGGGTCCTCTCCGCCGGCGTCGGCGGCACCGACGTCTGCATGGCTGTGGCTGAGCGCCTGGCGGCGCTGGACTTGCGCAGCGCCGAGGCCACGGACCAGAGGGACCTGAAATTGATCCATGCGCTGGTGGAGAACGCGCCGGGGGGCTTTGAATCTATCAATGCCTTGGTGCGTATCTCCATTCGGGATGCACTCATTACAGTGTACGATCGTTTCCATGGCGATTTCCAAAGACTCATTGAGACGTTGAATGCCAGCGTGCCATCCTCTATCCGCATTGCAGAGACACTTCCTGCTAGTGAGCATTCACTAGTGAGGCTTTAAAGACGAATACTTTTCTTGCTCAAGCAGACATACTGCTTGGGATCTGAATTTTGCTGGTTCAGCGGTGACCGACTGGCCCAGACAATGGCGACAACGAAGATTGCACAGAAGTTGCAAGCAATGTTTTGCTAGGGTGGGCCGGCTCATTGAATGTACAGGAGAAAGGAGTCTGCATCCAACTGCTCTCGCGCAACTCATAAGCAGACTGCGCCGGACCATTGTGCAGGAGTTTGAAAGAAGACGATGCTTGAGATCCCGTGCCCTGAATCTTATGCTGCATCATTCTCACCTGTCAAGTTGGAGCAGCCAACGTGGGCTGATGACTGACAACATCAAGTCCGCCAGCGGCGTTGTAATTTCTAGGCAGCTGTTTGCATTTGCGAAATATCCTGGCTACTCTAGACTTGTTGTCCCTGCTAAAGCTAAGATTTCCCGTTGTCGTCCCCTCAAGCCCTGGACTGCTGACATCTCCCTGCATGCTGCTAAATGCTGTCTTGGGAGAGGTGGCATGTGCCCAAATGGACACACAGATGTGGCGAAAGTTCTCGTGAAGATGGAGGACAACAAGGCACGGTGGGGAGGAGGGCGGTTCTTGTGCGGGGCCAGACTGGACCTGACTCCTGAAAGAGCTGCCCGCAGGTGCCCTGGCCCCCAAAAAGCAGGATTAGGGTTTAGGGTTTAGGGCTAGACTCCTAGACTGCCAGACTTGCGGGAGCAGATCCGCTTGCAAACCTTGAAAGTCCGTCGGCCTGGTAACGGTTCGCTTTGTGTGCACCGCACGTGATAGTGCTTGGACAATCCACCGGGGGTTTGAAATAAACAAAATAGATTGAATAAGCTAAACAATTTATTTGATTTATTTCATTTCTGTGTTTTTTTGATTTATTTAGTTTCTTTGATTTGGGCATGTGCCCAACCCTCGCCAGACCGGGCTCCTGCATGCAGGAAGCGAAGGACAACGTGGGCCGGGAGCCTGGGGTTTGTTAAGCGTCAGTGCGGTTGCTAGCACCGAGCTTGCGGGCGCAGGGAGCAGGAAGAAGAATCATTTTCAGATGTCCGAAGTCTTCCGTCGCGAAGCCATGTCAGCAGTCCGGGTGTTTGGGGCACACCGGCTCAGAGCACTTTCCCTTCTTTTACCCCCGTAAAGCCCTCACAAAGCCTTTCAGGGACTTATGCTGCAACGAATTACAGTGGAGGATTTGCGATTTGCTTGGAAAAAAGGGCGGAAAGCAGTTCAAACTCTGACCATCTTTTACTGCATGAGGTACTTCGCTGCCGTCTTTTGGTCCTGGCATGGGAGTTCCCTGAAAACACGCTGAGGCCAGACGGTGCGTCGTGTGGTTGCCGTTCATTAACAGATGTGGCGAAAATTGGACGGAGGAGGTTTTGGGAAGGCTTCCGCTTGGAGCAGGTACACTTCCCATCCTTCTGAGTGTTTCTTGACAGGGAAGATGACCTCTCGTCGCTGCGCTGTCCTGTCATTGTCCCTGAGCCTCTGAAGCAGAGGGATTTTATGGCAATGCCTCTTCTTGTTCTAGGCTGTTGTATCAAGGGGGCCTCCAAGCTTTGCTTCCCGAGCCAGAGCCCATGTGTGCAGGAGGGCCGGGAGCCCAAGATTTGGCGAGCGGAGGGCGCACCAAGATTCGGCGCCGAGCCGTGGAGAATGCTGGGCTACTCGTAGCCAGCCACGGCTAGCCGGCTGTGCTGGGGGACTCAGCGGCAAGAACGCGGAGTTGTGACTTCGCGCCATTGATGATCATTGATGCACTGTAGTACTATCGGATTTTTTGCAACGTAACACGACCACCTCGCGAACTTCTATGTTTATTGTAAGGGCGACGAACCAAGTTTCACTTAAATGTCTGAGGCTGAAGCTAGAGATCGGCATGAGACCTTGAGGTGCTTTGTCAAAATGTTCGAATTCGGGGTGGCGTGGAGTGCGGGATCAATAGGCGGCGGCACGAATATACAACATTGGCGTTATTGGACAGCCACGAGAGAGCTTGCTGCAGGTAAGCCTGAACCAGGTTGTGTACCGTCAGCAGAGGCAGCTGTTTGATCTGAGGTGCAAGCCACGCGGTGGACATGACGGCGGAATTGAAGTTTAAGTTTCACCGGTGCTTCCAAGGTTAGGGCAGATGTCGAATCATCCAAAAGTGGGAGTGTCACACTGAAATACTTTCCAACAATCTGCCCTGCTTTTGCGGCCAAGCACATTGGCACGATGCTTGTAACATCATGAAAACCCTCATGGCAGGTGCTCTGGACCGGGAGTGTGCGCAGCTCGTGCAGCCATGCAGGTTGGGATCATGGTTTAACAGGGCAGAAAGACGCTGGGCTTTTGGAAGGCGTATCAGTGGCTTGACAAGGTCATGGCTCGAATGAGGCTGTTGCTCACGTCTCCAGGACAAGCAGTTGCCAGCTTGCTACTTGTCTAATTATCAGGCTCATACCTGCTGCGTAAAAGGCCAATTGAGTTCTATGATTGAACCTAAACTTGCCTTGAGAGCCTCCCGCAAGGCTACACAGCAGCCACTTGTCACGACGTCAGCAGCCAGGAATGAGCGAACCCTTACTGTACTTGCGACGGGCGACTGGTTCTACAAAACTGTCCGCATAAACTGTCCAGCAACATACCTGAAAAATGTCGTCCGAGTTCATGCAAAGCTTTTGGACATAGACCAGTCACTATAGTCTATGCTTGATCCGTCTGGAAGCTGGGGCGTGCACCTTGCCATGCATGTACTTCCTGCACTGCCCCGCACTCCCCCTCCACTCACTACGAAGTTGCTCACTGGCAGCTGGTTTGGGCTCACCTCTAAACCTAAGCGGCCGGGCGGGGTCTCCAACCTACTTAGCGAAGGCGGTGCACGCGTTCTCGCTCTGACCAGTGCCAGGCACTTTCTAGTTGCCGTGACCTTCACTAGGCAAGGCAACCAGGCTGGCGACCTTCAAAACCAGGATGAGGAATGAGGTCCGGGAAGCCCTGCAAACAACACCCGCCACCTGAGCACACATGGCAGCTTGAGCCACGAGATTGTTGTTCAAGGCTCCCCTATGAACGTAGGAGAAGAGACACAGCCGTGTTTAATGCAGTCAATGTTGCAAGAGTCCTGATGAGTGGGATCCCTGTCATGTGTTCGATTTGTGGCAGGAGTTGTCAACCTAGTAGTTACAAGAATAAGCCGCCCTCCCTACTGCTCTAATCTGCTACTGAGTTATCGGCGGTGTGCCTGGTCAAGTCAAATGACCATAGCAGTGAAAGATTTCGGTGGGGAACGAGGAAGGCTGTTTTCTGGAAAAGCTTCTGGAAGGGACAGTTCCCTTTTCTGGGAACCTCGTATGAGGTTTGGCTTTGCAAAGTTGAGGTTGCGTGGAGGTTCATGGCCGCAACCATTTAACGCTTCCGCTCTACCATTACAACCCCGCTAAGAAATGCCATCAGCACACAGAAGTACCCATGAAGATGAAAGTAAGCACGGCCAATCTCGAAATTGAGCGGTGGGGATAGTCATTGCTACTGATAGCGCAGAACCAGAACACAGCGACTGAAGACGTTCCCAAAGACAACAGCATCGAAGACGATGTCCCGGATCTCTTGAGATGCCAGTGCTTTGTAGTGCTTTGCAGTCTGGCAGTCTTGGCATGCGCAGCACTTGCAACTCACAACTTTGTGTGCGCGGGTGGGGGGGGGGGGGGGGTCGCGCGGGGCTTCATGGAACCTCACCCTTCATTGTCGGAGCTCCGGTTGCCTGGCTCAAGTTTCAACTGCACGCCTGCATTTCTAGAATTTAATTACTCTGCTGGAGAACAGCTCCCGCCGCCCGCGGTGCCCCGGCTTGGCTGTTTGGGCGTAAGACAAGGCTAGCTGAATTAAAAGCATCATATTTGCATGAAGCTTCATGTTGAGAATTGCCACGGTATCTGTTTTACCAACCTTCATGGTACTGCTCTGCTGTCTACTTTCTACGATTATGCCTCTCTCATGAGCATCGTCTCGTGATTCCAGGCAAGTCGTTGTGGCAATGTCCACGACACGGCAGCGCGAGGCAGGGGATGCCTCCCCCCTTGGCTTGCGCACAGCGTTACATCGTGCTTTCTGAGTTTGGGGGGCGTGGCGTCTAGGGGAACCAGGGAACGGAGCAGAGCGTAGCTCGAGTCCCTACACTGAGTGCTTGGAGCTCGACAGGCTTTGTTCAGAACCCTTATATACCCCAAAAAACCCTTGTTTCACTGCGGCCGGTTGTTCAAACCCCCACTTGTCAGGGGCCACGGCGGAAGCCCCTAAAAGCCTAAAGTAGTCCAGCAAAAAAAAAGCGCCCCAAAAAGCTCTCTAGCTGAGAAGCTCAGCCTGCCAGGCAGCTTTCACCTTCGCCCGCGTGGCGATGGTTGTCGCCCGGCGCCCCAGGAGACTGTCGAGACGCCCCCGAGAAAAACACTCCGTGAGCCTCGTAAATAGGAGAAAGAAAAAACAAGGGGCAAGGGGGCAAGGGCTCCTATTGTGCATATCATTGATATGGTTTCTTCGTATAGATCTCTTTGTATATGTAGAAGTATATATCTACATGTTGATGTAACCTTTTTCTTTGTAGCACGGCAGTCTTCGGTTGCTCGCCAGCTTCGGCCACACTCTTCGGCCGTTCCCAGGACTGGATCTCCCAAACACCAGAGCCCATCCATAGCGTTTTGGGTTAAGCCTAAACCCTAAACCCTAAACCCTAAACCCTAAACCCTAAACCCTAAACCCTAAACCCTAAACCCTAAACCCTAAACCTTAAACCCTAAACCCTAAACCCTAAACCCTAAACCCTAAACCCTAAACCCCAAACCCTAAACCCTAAACCCTAAACCCTAGAGCGCATGGGAGCGATAGCATTTGGGGTTTTAGGGGTTTAGGGGCTCTGGGTGAAAAAAACTGAAGTTCGTGCTTCCGACAGCCTTGGAGGCCATCCGTCCTCTTGGCATTACACAACTCACCGCATCAGACCATCAGTCGCGATCCGTTCTCTATGTGGAAGTTTGCTTGATGTAAACCTCTTCAGATGCTTGCTTGCACATACCAGCCATTGTCCGCTGTCCTTGGGATCCATTGGAGCATCCTCAGCTCGCGCGCCACACTCTCCTCAGGTACTCTGCCGCGGCCTCGGGCGTGGCCCTCGAGGGATCTCCACCGTTTCTATCATGCTTGTCATGGTTCTTCAGGGCTTGTAGCTGGGTTGAGGCATGCCACGAGGCTTCGTACAGTGTAAGTTGTCGCGCGATTTCTGCCTTTTGCTCTACTCGTCATTTTCATGGTGAGTCTTGAGATTGATCTCTGCAAGGTTTCCTTTGTCAAGGCTCCCTGAGCTGAGGAATTCAAGCACCTTCGCGAATAGTAGGACCCTACTTCTGTATGTCCAGATGCGCACACCACGGGGGAAAGTTGCTCCTGGCTTGGAGGGCAAGCAGAAACAAATGACCGTTTGCAATGTACTACAGTACCATGTCACGATTTCAGCGATACATTCTACTAGCACAGTGTGCGTTTTCATTGATCCTGGAAATGAGTGTTGCTGCGGAGGGACGGCAACCAGCCCGCTAAGGCACCGTCACAGTGCTT
Organism: Symbiodinium natans; assembly: GCA_905221605.1. Lineage (NCBI taxonomy): Eukaryota > Dinophyceae > Suessiales > Symbiodiniaceae > Symbiodinium > Symbiodinium natans. Next base: position 319,322 of record CAJNDS010002500.1, on the reverse strand, counting down.
TCGGCGCGCTGACGGACCCGCCTCGTTTCCAGGTCCACGCGCCGGCTTGCAGATGCCGTACTGCAGCCATTCCTCATCGCAACCTCTTTGGAGATCAGAGCCAAGTCTGCTTTTTGCGTGTGGTAGCAGCCTTTACCATTGCACGGATGCAGCCGTTTCTCAGCTTTACATGTGAATGTAGCAAACTTGGTCGGACAATTTATGTTGCTCCGGCATGGTTCCCGTGACTGGGATGGCACAAGACGTCCCAGTCCAAGTCGAGTAGAAAAGGAAATCCGACATGCTAACCCACTAGGTCATGAATTGCACCGTAGATCTCCATTTTGTGGAGGATGTCCGGAGGCAGGTTTCAAGGTCAGATGGGTAGACGGAGGGGAGCACCGGAACCGCAAAGTTGGAAAGTCGCTTGGTTCAGTCATGTCGAGGATTGCATCCGAGCACAGGCAACCCGATTTCTCGTGATTTCTTGGTTGCTGGGGCCGCTTTCAGGGTTCCTTTGTCATCGAATTTGGGCAACATTTTCTCCATTTTTTTAAGGGTGCTTAAACTGAACTCTTTATAAGGAACAGACATCTGAAGTTTCTAATGCTCTCCCCAAGCATGAACCCAGGTTCTCTGGACCCGGCGTCCATTCATTCAAGCTCTCCGACACGCCGATCAACCTCACCGACTCAAAAGACCCGGCAGTAGCGGCCGCCGCTGGGGGCTGAGGGAATTACCCTAAACCCCTTACCCCTAAACCCTAAACCCTAAACCCTAAACCCTAAACCCTAAACCTGTGGCCAGGGAGTCTGAGTTTCACATCCATCCTGACTCCTTAGGTGGAGAAGCTGCTGGAGAAGAACTTGGGGCACGATGCGGGTGAAGCAAACTCAGTGCCCTTGCCGAAGGAGGCCTCCAAGAAGTTTCTGAGAGCGAAAAAAGTCGACTTAACAGCTCCTTTTCGGGTTTAGGGTTTAGGGTTTAGCAGATTCTTCTTCACATGACCTGTCAGGAAGGTGCCACGGGCAATGCCAGCGACGGCAATGACACGGGCTTCGGTGATCTGGCCCGCAACCTGGAGTTCATGATGCTCAAGGTGCCCTAATTGAGAGCCATGACTCCATGTAGCCAATACCCATTATTACTCTTATTACTATTATTACTACTATTACTATTATTACTATTATTACTATTATTACTATTATTTCTACCGATACCCCGAGCACGACTCGCCCTGTTCCACAGATAGCGCAACTGGAGACGGTGGTGCAATTGCAGCAAACCGAGCTGGTCGCTGCGCATCGCGAGATCGGGGCGTTGAAAAAACACGTTGGCTGCTTGGCGGCTCTTTCGGTGTGTGCTGCTGTTTGCTTCCGCCTGTGGAGCTTGATGTGGATCCAAGGACTAGACGTCCAGCATGTTGCCACGGCGCTGAAGAAAACTCGAGATCCCCATGCAGCAGGGGACGTTCTCAAAAAGGTCTTGGACAAGCATCACCGCCAGCGCGAGACGCGCAACTACGATCCTGATGCCCACAAGGAAAGCTCAAAAAGCTCTAAAGTCCTAAAGTCCTATAGGGTCCTGAGCCATCCTAAACCCTTGCAAGCGTACGGCTTACGAGCTTGCGAGCTATCAAAAACGCGCACCGCTGGCTCAGGACCTGACGACCGAGGATCACTCGAAGGTTCCACCGGCGCGGGAAGAGGGCCTTCTCCAACGCGAGGCAAGGGTTAGGAGATGCTCGTGATGTGCTCTTTGTGTAGGTGGACACATATGGCACATATGGACACATGACACCTGCGCACCTGCGGGTTGCAGACTGCTCGTGTGTAAGAGTGAGGTTCTCAGTGTTCAGTCGGACTGAAAGATTGTGAGGAGATATTCACCAGGATCACCAGGTCACCAGGTAAGATTCTGCAGAATGCAAGGCTTGCACCCGAAACCCTTTGAACCTTCAACCCCTACAGCCCCTACATGTAGCATCCCGCCCTAGCCCTTGTTAGCCCGAAGGTCCGGAACTCCAAGCAGGAAAGCTTGCGAAGTGCTTCGCGCAAGTGGGGGTCTGTGGGAGGTTGGGTGGAAGATAGGGTGGATGACATGAGCAGTGCGACCAGCAGTGCGATCAACACAGCAGTCGATACCCTTGATGGCAATGCTCTGACTGGTGATGCTTTCAACTCGGCATTCGATCAGGTCAAGGAATTGGGCGATACTCAGGCGATTCAGTTCATTCAGAACACGGTGATCGACACCGTGGCGAAGGCAACCCACATTCTGATGAACTTCCGCGGCTTCTCATTTGAATCCAGTTGCTGGACTCACGCCCCCAATGCATGGTTCCACGGCGACCAGTTGCGCGTCAACTTTGGCAAGTTGTACTGCAGAGTAACACTTGTCAGCCGGTCAATCACGCTCTTCAACACCGATTGGCCAGAAAGACACGTGCAGCTGCCCAACATGCTGGCCTACCTGGGTGCAAATGTCATGAACCTTGCGAATCAAGACCTCAATGTCATCCAGAAGATGATTGACATGAGCCATGCTCTGTTGCACAGCGACCACTGCAACAGAGATGACGTCTTCGACTGCATGGCCAGGCGTGTGGCAACAAGCGTCATGCGGTTCGAGCCACCATTGAACTGGCTTCCAGAAAATGTCAAACGGACGGTTAAAAGCATTGCTGGCCACACCCAGGAGGCGATCGACAGGTTGTTCCAGATGATCCACGTTCTCTTGAACACCGCCGGCTGCGAACGAAGTAACACCTTCGACTGCATGGCCAAGCTCGTGGCGAACTCTGTCCAGAGGTTCGCGCCCCCCATGAACTGGCTGCCCCAGCAGCTGCACACCGTTGTCAATGCGGGCCAGGAGGGTGTCGACAGAGTCTTCCAGATGATCCGCGACCTCTTGAACACCGCCGGCTGCGACCGAGCCAACACCTTCGACTGCATGGCCAAACTCGTGGCGAACTCTGTCCAGAGGTTCGCGCCCCCCATGAACTTTCTGCCCCAGCAGCTGCACACCGTTGTCAATGCGGGCCAGGAGGGTGTCGACAGACTCTTCCAGATGATCAGCGACCTTCTGAACACCCCGGACTGCGTCAGAAGCAACGTTTTCCAATGCATGGCCAAACGTGTGGCGAGCTACGTCATGCAGTTCGAGCCGCCGCTGAACTCCATGCCCAGTCCGGTTGGCGTTCTTGCAGGCTCGAACGTCAACTCCGTGAGGAGCTTGATGGCCATGGGGGATGACCTGATGCATTGCCAAAACTTCGAGTCCGGCCATGAAGTCATGAGATGCCTAGGCTTCAAGATCATCGAGCGGGTACCTCCCCTGAGCTACTTGAACCAACTTGGTGACGTGATCGGTGAGCATCTCGAGACCTTCGCCAAGGTGGCCACTTCCATGGCAATGAAGGCTTTACGGGGAGGCACTTCCCTTATCCAGAAGGCCAGTGTGTCGCAATTCCCTGCCATCGGAAACATGCCGGTGCGGCACCAGCAGGGGAATCTGGTCGTGGAGGTGCACTCGCAGAAGATGCACCCCTCTCTCTTGCAGGTCGTGCCGATGCCGAAGTTTGAGCTTGGTGGTGATGTCCACGTCGCCAACTTGATCACCCAGTTCCATGGCAGGGAGGCCGATTCGGGCTCTTGCCTGGCCTTTGCCCCCCGAACCAAGAACGGGGCCCATGTTGGCAACCACCAGGAGGCGACGAAGGACGACTGGACGTCGGCAAAGAAGGAGGACTTCGTCCAGCTGGAGCCATGGGCGGTGCCCTGCGACAACACCTGGATGAAGGAGAGGGATTCTGGGGATTCTGGCCTGCATTGCATGGCCGCACGGCAAATCCCATTGCTATCAGCTGTCGCGACTGTTTCCGCAGAGTTTTGGCAGTTTTCAGGAGTCTTTGAGTTGAGTGAGCCTGAGTGCGTGAGAATTCGTGAGTGGGCGCCTTGTGCGCCAGGAGAACTGGAACAAGTGGCAGGGCTACTCCTTCTACACGGGCGAGCAGGCCATCGAGAAGTGTTTGACAGTGAAGTTCGCCCTGAACATCCAGCCTGTAGTGTCCGTCATCTTGGGCTTGACTTTCGAGCTTCTGCCGAAAGAACTCTTCGAGGTGATCACCACGGTGTGTTGGCCGAACCAGATGCCTGGTGGCCTCGACTTGTCCGTCCTTCGCTCGGAGATCAAAACTGCCGGCCACCTGCTCTTCAGCCGGACCCTAAGGCTTGCGAAGCGTTTCGGCGATCATACAGACTTCTCCAAGAAGAACCTGGGCACCGGATATCAGACCTGGAGATCCTCGCTTGGCATCGGCAAAGGGGAGAGCAAGACTGCGATTGAAGCCATGTCGCTTGTGGACAGCAACCGCAGTGAAGTAGGTGAAGTAGGTGAAGCAGAAGGCGCTGGTGCAAAGACGGAGTCTTGGTACTGGAGGACCGAGCCCGAGGAAGTCTACCTGGCTTCCATCGACTATGGTGACTCCATGGAGCCCAGCAAGACCTGGGAGGCGCGAGGCGAGGATGCGATGCTTCGCTTGAGCGAAATGCAGGAGGCTCTTAAGCACAACCAGGAGGAAGTCATCGAGCTCTTCAGCTTGAAGGCGAAGTTTTTGGGGTTTGGGGTTTGGGGTTTGGGGTTTATGGTTTAGGGTTTAAAGTTTAGGGTCTAGGGTTTAGGGTTTTCCGAGACCCTTGAAGGCAAATTCGTCAAGGTCGAACTTCCACATCCAAGGCCTCCTCGACGGCAACGTCGTGGAGTTGGGCGTCCAGATGGGCTTCGGACCCTTCCAGAGCCCAAGCAAAAGAGTTCCCTTGGCTGACATCGGGGTGCAATTTGCTGCGGTCCTGACTGCAATCCCCTGGATCTCTGTCGAAACTAAGAAGACGGCCATCGCAGCTTTGAAGGACTTTTGGCCAAGGCACGACGAGCTTGTGGAGCGCGAGCCAGCTGACAAGTCTTCCATGGTGGCCTGGTTCAAGAGCGAGGAGGCCGACGTGGCTTGGAAAAGTTCCGTGGGCAGCTGGCAGGCTCGCGCGACGAGGGGCAGCCCCACCAGAAAGGTTGAGGCCGGCCACGGCGCCGCATTTCCTGTTGCGTACCTCACCGGCAACCCCCACACCGGAATTGACTTCGGCGTGATCATGAAGCCAGACTTCACAATTTGCTCAGTCACCCGCTATCTCGAAGGGGGACAACACAAGCGGATTCTCCAGCACAATCAACCAAACTGGCTTCTTGGCCACTGGAATGGATTGGTTGGGGTTTCTTTTTACAACACCTGGCTGAACCAGGATGGATTGCCCACGGGCCTGACCGACTGGCTCGTCATGTGCGGCAACAGCGAAGGGGTTATCCTGAGGGGCCGGGAAAAGAAGAATCTCAATGTCAACAAGATCGTGCCCGTGAAGTCAACCGGAGATGTCCACTTGTACATCAACGACGGCCATTACATGGAGTCCTCGGACTTTGGTGTCATGGAGGTCATCGTGTGGAATCGGGCACTCTCGGAAGATGAGATGTGGACCAGCATGGAGTACCTGAACGCGAAGCTCGGGCCCCTTTCGCCGCTGCCAGCTTCTCCGTCTTCCATGGTGGCCTGGTTCAAGAGCGAGGAGGCCGACGTGGCTTGGAAAAGTTCCGTGGGCAGCTGGCAGGCTCGCGCGACGAGGGGCAGCCCCACCAGAAAGGTTGAGGCCGGCCACGGCGCCGCATTTCCTGTTGCGTACCTCACCGGCAACCCCCACACCGGAATTGACTTCGGCGTGATCATGAAGCCAGACTTCACAATTTGCTCAGTCACCCGCTATCTCGAAGGGGGACAACACAAGCGGATTCTCCAGCACAATCAACCAAACTGGCTTCTTGGCCACTGGAATGGATTGGTTGGGGTTTCTTTTTACAACACCTGGCTGAACCAGGATGGATTGCCCACGGGCCTGACCGACTGGCTCGTCATGTGCGGCAACAGCGAAGGGGTTATCCTGAGGGGCCAGGAAAAGAAGAATCTCAATGTCAACAATATCGTGCCCGTGAAGTCAACCGGAGATGTCCACTTGTACATCAACGACGGCCATTACATGGAGTCCTCGGATTTTGGTGTCATGGAGGTCATCGTGTGGAATCGGGCACTCTCGGAAGATGAGATGTGGACCAGCATGGAGTACCTGAACTGGAAGCTCTCTGGTGGCTGGGGTCCCAAATGATGCCGATTGTTTTAGCTGACTTTGTTGGCTGGCAGCGTTCGATTGGCGCGTGCAGCAACGCTTCAGGCGAAGCCAGCTTTTCGGTAGCACTCTGACTCATGCGGCTCAGCCGAGCCGTGCCCAATCGGTTTGAGGCTTTGCTTCCGACCCAATCTAACGACTCTGAGAAAAGGGAGGGCAAGAATCGCGCAGCTTCCTCTCCTGAGCTTCTCAATACAAAATCCGGCCGAGTGCTTCAGTTCTTGGGTGCTACATGCTTGCAACTCAAGTGACTTCTCATCCCGGATGCTCGTTGTTCGGTCCCCAAGTTCTTTTCTCATGGAGGTTGCATTCCCCACGTGGGGGGCCCCGATATCATTCTTTTGCAGGCGCTAGCGAAGCAAGGTCGCGCCGAGTAAAAGCTTGTTTTTTGGCTGGCTCCCCGCACGACTGACACAGTCCGAAACATGCAGCTTCTGGGTTTTACGTATCTGGTTCCCTTCACCGGTTTCTTCTCAAACACCTTACGAATTCTGCCCTCGGTTTCTCGAAGACATTGCAATGCCGCCTGCCAGGCCCGTCGGCGACATGGTGATGTGCTCAGCTGGAGATGTACAAGATCATGTGTTGATTTTCGCTTGTGTGCTTGTTTTGCATGGAGAGGTTGAGGTTGATCGTTGCACAGAGCGGTGGAGCGGTTGCGCCGTGTTGTTGTATGTTGCCACCATGTGCATTCGCGAGGTTGACAAGGGTTCTGGCGCCAAGATTTCGTGTGTTTTAATGCTTGGAAGCCTCCAAAATTATCCTCCAAAGAGAAGTTTTAAACTGCTCCCATATATGTCTTGACATATGCGATGGTGATCTTTCGTTACCCATGCTCCAATCCTGTCTGTTTGACGCACATAGACATAAGTCACGGATGTCATCCAGACTATGATGCTGGGTTCCACCCACGCGGCCAATGCTGTTTAGGAGGTGCTAAGATTGAGGATAATGACGATGATGATGATGATGATGATGATCATGATCATGATCATGATGGCGATGTTGAGCTTGATGACGCTTGTGTGGGTCTGATGATGAGTTTGCTTGTTATCAGAGCGATGGTGATGATCGTCACGTTCTTGTTTTGGATACAAGGCCTGTGACTGTCACAGGTGCAGTGCAGGCGTGGGTAGGTTCGGAACCGAGCATGGGAAGTTAGAAGTAACCTTAGGAAAAATAGCGAAGCCGAAGAAGTACTACTTGTTCTGACGCAAGCCTGCGCTGCCAAGCTCCCATATTTCGAAGGATTCTGGGGCTTGGGGTACTACAGGGTTAGCCGGGCAAGCTTTGATTCAAGCGTTGATTCTGACTCAAGCCCACTGAGGTTTAGGGCATAGGTGAAGGGTTGAAGTACTGCTGCTGCTTGTTGTAGCCTCGAGATCTCCCGGAGGGAGGACAGAAGAGAATGATATTCGTGCCGAGTGCTACTATTACTCTTACTCTTAGGGTTACTGTTACTAGTACTTTTTCTGTTGCTATCACTATCACTATTGCTAGTAACTCGTACTGCTACTACTACCTTAGGACTATGACTCTGACTATGACTGTTACTGTTAGTGCTACTGTTACTGTTTCCTGTTACTGTTACTACTACGATTCCTATTTTCTGTGTAGTAGTAAAGAGAGATCATGAAGGAGGAGCAAAAATTCCGAGTCCCAGTGCGAAGTTAAGGTTAGGTTTTGGAGACTGTTTCAGCACATGAAACACTGTTTTACAGCCTTCACCTCGCAATGCAAATCACCGCGCAGTGGCCCACAGGACAAACCTGGACTTGGTCTGTGTGACTTCTGGGCACTTCTTACTTCTGCAGATAGTTACGTTGAGGTTTCGTTGCGCAGATGTAGCAGTGGATTCTTTCGTGGCACGCGGCAGTGACTGAGGATTAGGAGACGGCAGGCTGCTAGTTACCTTCGTGTCATTGGACACTCGAGTCCCCCGCGGCGCCACTTGAAGCTTGCTGCAGGTGAGCACCGAGCTGTGCACAAGCAGAAGCACTGACAGCAATGGCAGCTGTTGGGGTCTGACGTGCAAGGTAGGCGGCGGACATGACGGGTGGCAGTGAAGTTTAAGTTTCACCGGTGCTTCCATGGTTAGGGCAGATGCGTCGAATCATCAACAGTGGGGAGTTTCACTCTCAATCCGAGCCTTTCCGGCTATCTGCCCTGCCTTTGCAGCCAAGCACATTGCGATTAAGCTTGCAGCAGCTGGGTCTTCAGGCTGCGCGGTCCAGTCAGCGTCTCATCATGTGCAGTTTTTTCTCATTGCAGCCCCGAGGGCACGTGCTCTGGACCGGGAGAGCGTGCGCAGGTCGTGCAGCCACCCAAGTTTAGACTACTATTTGCTTATACGAGCCCTAAAAGAATAATAAACAACAATCCCCTTATGACCCTTAACAAACAGGAGTTAAAAAAAGGGTTCTGAAGCAAATGGTGGTGGATAATGCTGAACGGCATATCAGTGGATGGAGGTGACGGCTCGAATGCAGCCGCTCAGGTCTCCAGCACAAGTTGCCACCTTCCCCTGCTGCGCACGAAGGCAATTGAGCTATAGGGTTTAGGGTTTAGGGTTTAGGAATTAGGGTTTAGGGTTTAGGGTTTAGGGTTTAGGGTTTAGGGTTTAGGGGTTAGGGTTTTGGGTTCAGGGTTTAGGGTTTAGGGTTCAGGGTTTAGGGTTTAGGGTTCAGGGTTTAGGGTTTAGGGTTTAAGGTTTAGGGTCTTAGGGTTAGGGTTTAGACTTGTGTTGAAAGCTTCCCACAAGGCCATGCTTGTCAGAAAGTCAGCAGGGATGAGCGGACCTTTACTTGCGACTGGTAACTGGTGACTGTGTCCGCAGAAGTACTCAGTCACAGCCTTGGAAAGAATGTCGTCCGAGTTCATGCAAAGGTCCTGGAGTTATGTACTCAGTGCATGTGTTCTTGTTCTCTTCTGCAAGCCCGAACACCATCCAGCACAGTACATGTTAACTGAGGTGTTCTGCGCTCGGCGATGTTACAGTCCGCTTAGCCGTTAACATCCTTGTTCAAGGCCCCTTACGAGCGTATGGAAAGGAGACGCAACCTTGTTTCAGGAGCTCTGGTGGATAGGATCCTTGTTTTTTTGTTTGATGTGTGCTCTAAAGGAAAAGCTTCTGAGGGAACGGTTCCCTTCCCTGGGAATCTCATGTGAGAGGGTTCAACAATGTCGAACTTTTGTTCTCCCACGAACCCCTGCCCCCCCCCCCCCCCCCAAAAGGGCGTAATTGCAAAACGGTATCCATGAAGCTTCAGGGAGCAGTTAGGGGGCCCTTGGGATGCTAGGGGATCTTTATTGCGCTGCTGCTGCCCAGTCGGTAGATTGCGATGATCAGTGCATAGGGCAAGGCGAAGCTTCAGATGTGGCAGCAACACAGGATGAACTTCCCGAGATGCGGGTGAAAATCATAGACACAGCTAGACAGCCTGAAGGACTTCAGTTGTCACGCAAGTTCAGTGCAAGTCCTAAACCCAATGCGCCCCTAAACCTCTGTAAACCCCCCAAACCTTATCAACGCCCTGGACAACCTTCCTCATAATCAGACTTTCGTGACACTCGGGACAGCAAGAGACTGACAGCCATAATTGGCTTTTGTGTCTGAAGACAGTTTGTTGAGAATGGCCACCATGTATGTTTACCAATATTGCTACTGCCTCCCATTGTTCGCAGCTTTCTTGCGCAAGCATGGCTTGTGCCTTTGATGGCAAGTCGCGTGGCATTGGCGTCCACGATGCGACACCGCCAGGCGGGGGTGGGGGCAGGGGTGGGTGCTGGGGGCTGCAAAATGTGTGAAATAGGTGTGAAAAAACGGTGAGAGCGGTCCCTAGCACGAAACTGTATTCATCGGTGGCATGGACATGTTTTAGGAGACCGCGCCTCTAAGAGGCCGTGCGAGTAACCACAATTTCTGTCACGTGACTTGGGACTGCACACCTGCAACTCCAAAGCCTGAACCCCTAATCCCCAAAGGCCTAAACCCTTGCTGTTGAATCGGGGTTTATAAGCAAAACGCGCCCGCGCCTAGGCGAGAGCGCAATTTCAAGCAAAAAATGTGTCCGAAACTTCAAAACAAGACCCCCTAGAAAAAAACACAACAAACAAACGATCCTTAAACCCAAAAGAATAGTCCAAGCAGTGCAAACCCAAATCCTGAAACCTGAACCCTAAACTTTGAACCTTGAACCCTGAAGAAGAATCAACTTGAGGCCACTTTCAGAATCCAGTGCACAAGTCTGTTGGGTTACAACCAAAGCACAATTCCAGAAAATCACGCCTGCGCTGTGGCGAGAGCACTATTTCGAACCTGAACTGCCGGAGCCATAACGCAGAAAAAACATCCCGAACCGAAATCGCCATTTGAAAGTTCAACATGGGGAATGAGCAAAACGTGCCCGCGCCTAGGCGAGAGCGCAAATTCGAGCAAAAAGCGCGTCCAAAACTTCAAAAAAGGACCCCCCGGAAAAAAAACAACAAAAAAACGATCAGGCTCGAGCGAAAATGCATTTTTCCGAAAAAATGACCTAACCCTTCAGTGTTTTCGAGCCCTGCAAATGCTGCGGTGATCACGAAAATGTGTGTTTTACTTGGGTTTTCAGCCCCCGACGCGAAAAATGTAAACAGAGAATGTGTTCAGTCACACGGCCTCTTACGGGCGCCGTCACCATGTTTTACCATATACGGTCCCCTAACTCCAGAGGTGCTTTCATCCTTACAAAAAGGAGGAGGACCCTGGTAAAAGAAAACTCAGCCGTGTAAGGATGGATTGGCGCTCTCATCATTCGCGCAACCAGCCTGCCATGCGCCTGCCGCTGTCCCTGCGCGAATGTGGCCCAGCCGAAGGTCTCAATCATCTCTTTCTGAAGTGTCTAAGCTTCTTATTCCAGGCTTTTTTCAAAGCTTTGCTCCAATAGGTTATTCCCGTGAAAAAAAACCATCACCTTTAGTTAGGACCAGCAAGTGGCCCACAGTCTCGGCCATCTGCAGATGACGCTTGCTTGTTTCGACCATAAACCTTAGACCTTAAAGAAGATGAAGCTTGCGATCGTGATTTACGTTGCAGAGACTAGGGCTCTTCATCTTACCTTCATTTAGTAGCTTGGGCACCCCCATCGTTCATAGAAAGTTGTATCTGGCCGATTGCATAGAGGACAGGTGTGACGTACTAGGCCGCCTAGGCCCAGCACAACAATGATCTGGAGACTGCGCGCAAGCGCCGAGAGTCCCCTATGCAAGAAATGCTAAAGCTTGGGACCCACATGACAGTAAAGCCGGAAAGCCTCCAAGCGCATGGCAATGGCGACGGCCAGCACAGCGGACCGCACAGCTGAGCAACACGGCCTTTTTGATTAGCAACCCCTCTCCCGCAATATACAAAAGCAAAGACAAGCAAAAACGACGCGCGGCTGAGGCCACGTATGCCATGGACGACCTGCGCCACATTGAGGCAACGCGTAATTAAGGCGTAAGGATGGTGTGCGTTCTATAGCAGCCGTTCACAAGACCACCTGCAAACTGCGTTTGAGATGTTTGAGCTGGTGTAGGCTGAGAGCATGACGTTGCGCCACAGGGTGGAGGGTGCAGGGTGCAGCTGCTAGCATTTCTTGCTCCGGACGGTGTTTCGTCGACCTTGTGCTTTGGATCAAACATGCTTCTCGATCATTTCCTTGAACACCAGAACTGCAAAGTAAGCCGAGGCAATCGTCGCCACACAGCCACCTCCAAATGACTCGTACGAGGCTTCGCATCGGGTCAGGGGTGCAGCCTGGGGCAGGCTTCAGGCTTCAAGGTTTGGTGTCAACAGATCAACGCCGCTTGTGAGCTGGAGGGGCCCACGCAATTGAACCAGCTTGCCTTGCGTTGCAGGCGGCCTTCTACACCACCGATTTCATCCGGTTTCAGGCGCAGGCGCGACTGATAGCCCATCCTGAGGCTTTGGTTTCTGTGCTTCTTCAGATCTGGGAGGGTCCCGTCCAGTCTGAGAGGTAGCGGTTAGTGAGGGCTTTGTTTTTCTAGACCGCGAAACTAACAGCAGGCGTTGCTTCCTCCCAACTCCACATTCCAGACGTATCTACACAGATGATCTGCAAGCTGGCCAAACACAGAGGCCTTCTCGAATTGGCTCTGGGACACACGGAAGACCCTTGAAGCAAAGGTTTTCTGGCTTAGATTGCCACGCTTATCTCTGAAAAGGATCCGGCTTGGCTAGGCTTGTGAAACAGTGCTGAAAGATCTTTGATCAAGTTGGCAGGCTTAAAGTGCGGAAGACCACACCAGAAAAGACATGGCCTGACATGCGGGGCTACGCCTACACGAGCCCCAATTCAACTTTAGTTGACTCTACCGGAGTCGCGAATTGCAATATGAGCTGAGATAGCTACAAAAAATGCAGCAACTAAGCTGAGGGCCGAAACCCTCAGTGACAGCCAGCTGATGATCCTTCAAGCCTAAACTGTGTAGGGTCTGATGAGAGGAGGATCCCTGCGGATGGAGGACGCTGCAGCGGAACTTCAGCTCCTTGCGCGCGACTTAGGGTTAGGGTCAAGGCTTTACGGGGGCACTGGCAAAGGAAAGGGTTGAGCGCCTGAGAAGTTTCTTTGTGTTTGCCGGACTTGATACCTACTGTAGTGGCGCACTTATGCGAATTGCCAGCAGTTGTGGGACGATCACAAATTATGTCCATTAGATGGTGAGCGGGTGTAACGGTGGAAACTAACTCTAGGGCTCTGACAACAACCAGGAAACCCTGCCACACTGGAAGAGCAAGACATGCTAGCGTTCTCGATCCATGGTCGCTGAGTCGTGTCGCGAGTGACGATGTTTTTTCGTACTTTCTGAGTACTGCTTACAAGAAAGATAGAAGTGAAGCGGGCCTTTGCAGCTTGCTTTTGAACTCTTTGAGTTTAGTTTCTATGAACTGTTGCATAGATTTCGGCTTGCCGCTTCCAGACAGGATCGCTTGGAGGCATCCGAAACCACCGGTCACACCGTAAGCCACCTCAAGCGCAATTACAGCGTGACTCAGGCTTGCCTCACCGCTGGTATGGAGTCAAGCGGAGGACGCTGCTGGCTCCTCGCCTGAAGATTTGAAGTTAGGGTTTAGGCTCTACGCCCTTGCGCACTCTGTGCATCCAAACGTTGCTTTCCAATAGGTGTGGTAAAAACAGTGCGCTACAGTCGACTGTGTCCAGGAAGTACACACACACACATTTAGCGTTGATCAGCTCTAGCAGCGAACAGCCGAAGAGCCTGCGTTCAGGAATCCGCATGCGTCTGTTAGAAGAGACATGGCCATACACAGCGACACGCGTTACCAACATAGTACTTTGTTGTCTCTTTTTGCGCAGCCCTCGGAAGTAGGACGTGCTTAAGGCCTTTTGCAGTCAACGTGCAATGCCATACGACACGCACCTTTCGAGTATGAGAGCAGAGGCTTGTGTGGCTGGCCTCTCTCTCTCTCTCACCTATATTCCGTATGTTTTCTACAGCTCTCTTGATGATTTGATTGCAGGTCCGCATTGCGCGGCACTGCATGGCAATACGCCATCACACTGGCGGGGCCGACAAGGAGCGGCGTCCAGAAATGGTGTATAGGTTTGTGGCTGGTTGTGGCCGCTCCAAGGCGAAAGCCATGGCCTACCACCAGAGACCGAGAACCCGATGGTTTGGTCTACATCTTGCCCGAAACATATACTGTAAAATCCAACGTGTTTCAAAGCCAAAGGTCTGAAGCATCTTTCGATGCCGGCGCTGATGTTGAGCGATTTCCGGCCATGTGCTTGACATGTACTTTGTGGGGTCAGAAATATCTCGAATCCGGGAGCTCTGTGATCGTTGCAGATCGGGAAACTGATGTCAAGGATTCAGGCTGCATAGACGCCGACCTGTGTGAGCTTCTCGAAACTGTGAACCTTTTGAAATTGCAGGCGTGTAGCTTACAAGGGGGGTAGGTATGTGAGGGGGCCCCAGTGTTGAAACCGCCTATACGAAGCCCTCATGCACATGAGTGGGCGAGTACGCATGTTTGCATTAGCCTGCCTCTTTGCAGGCCTGGGCCGATAGCGTTGGACGATCGGCTGCCTTGGAGCTAGCAGAAGAAGGCCGGCCACTTAGCAATCATGTGTTTCAGGTTCGGGGTTGCGCGCTTCGGGGCAGGCATGAAGATTGTCTTGCAACAGCCCACAGATTGACCTAAAACAAACTCGTCTACGATTTGTTGCACAGATGTCGGCTTTCTGCTTCCAGAAAGGATCTCTTGAAAACAAGCGTCCGAAATCACCCGGTCACACCGTAAGCCACCTCAAGCGCAATAACGGCGTGATTCAGGTTTGCTTGACCGCTGGTACGGCGTCAAGAGGAGCACGCTTTTGGCTCCCCGCCTGAAGATTTGAAGTTAGGGTTTAGGCTCTACGCCCTTGCGCGCTCTGTGCATCCAGACGTTGCTTTCCAACAGGTGTGGTAAATTACACCAGCAAAGACCCCAACAGTCAAGAGTGGAATGGCATGTTCACAGACTACAGCGCACATTAGCTTTACCCCGCAAGACAGAAGCCCGAGACTGCAAAGGTGTCAAATACACGGGAGTGACAAACACCAACATCCACCCCTCAAGTGTGGATGTTGGCCCAACATCCACCCCTCAAGCGTGCATCCAACGTCCACACCTCAAGCGCGGATGTTGGCCCAATATCCACTCCTCAAGCGCGGATGTTGCCCATCAAGCGTAGATGAGGGCTGGATGTTGGGCCAACATCCACGCTTGAGGGGTGCGCGTTGGGCCAACATCCATGCTTGAGGGGTGGATGTTGATTTTTTTCGCTATCTGGGGATCTATGGGGCCCTTGAGGACGAAATCAAAAGCCCTGCAGTCTATCCGGAGAGCGTGGCGAAGTTGCAGGGCCCGGTCCAAATAGAATCGTCGGGCTTTGCAGTGCTTCGCAGTTGGAGGGAACTCTAGCCGTCCTAGACCCTGAGCCCTTGCTGAACACTGTTGAGGGGGTCTTGGGGTTAAGGGGAGAGTTGTTCCTCACGAATCGCCGCTGTTGTGATATGATTCGTGCGGTCGCTCTATTCTTCCTCTCCCTTACAAACATATGCTGACAGCGGTCAGGTCCCCTTG